>CAUYON010149085.1:0-15642 GCA_963573935.1 Arctocebus calabarensis
AATTCTGTACATTGGTGCAATCATAGGGCACAATTCATATACATTCAGAAATGTTTTGATCGTACTGTTACAGATAACCTTCATGGCATTTTCTTGATCACTATATAAAGACATTGATACTCTACATTTAATAAGTTTCACCAGTGCCCTGCTAAGATGCACCGTAGGTGTGATCCCACTAATTGCCCTCCCTCCACCCATACTCCCCCCTCCCCTCCCTTTCCCCTTTCCCTGTATTCCTATGCTATAATTGGGTTTTCATTTCTAAAGTAAAGTTCAAGTTGTAGTTAATCCTTTCACACAGGCAATATACTGAACACTCTCACATTGTGCGCATTTTATTTATTTATTTATTTATTTATTTAATTTATTTTTTTTTTTGAGAGACAGGGTCTTATTTTGTCACCCTCGGTAGAGTGCCTTAGCATCACAGCTTACAGCAACTCAAACACTTGGGCTTAAGTGATTCTCTTGCCTCAGCCTCCCGAGTAGAAGGGACTACAGGCACCTGCCACAATGCCAGGCTTTTCTTTCTCTTCCTTCCTTCCTTCTTATAGTAACTATTAAACACAAGAAATCTCTAGCCTGGGCATCTTGTTGACAATTACATTTTGTACAACCTACTGCCCTATAGGTATCTAAAACCTCCCAGGGCTAAATGAGAGCACCTCATCTCCTGTTTCTGCTCTGATTTCATCAATTTCCTTAGTCTCCACTCATTTATCTTATGGCTCAGAGTTAACCCGTCACAAAACTGTGTTATTGTTACCTCATTGTCACACTTCACATCTGTAGTCAACTATTGCACTGCTAACTATGCTGCTTTGATCCAAAATTGTAAAACTTCTTATTTAGATTAATGAAAAAGATGAAAATCTTTTCATTTTCATGGGGTAATATTCTAAAATACCATTGCAAAGATATCACTTCCTTCCTGAAAATTATTATATTTCCATTTTCTTCTTGCATCTTGCAAATAATTGTTGTCAACAAACAAACTAAAGGTATCATTTTTCTTCCCCAAGTATCCTGTATTCAGATAGTGTCACAACTTCATGCAGTTGTCCTAAACCTGCTTATACTTTAGATTCGTCTTTTTTTAAACAGCTGAGCAAATGACAATATCTTCAATTTTCTGATCAATTCATATCCCAAATTTCATTACCCTAGTCCAGACCACCATCTTTTTCCTTCTTCATTAGTACATTAGTTTACAGCTCTGTTTCCTCTCTGTATTAATAGCACCTATGCACTCGGCAGAAAAGTGCCTTTCCCAGCACTGTTTTGATGACAAGTGCTTTTCCTATTTCTCAGCATTAAAAAGTTTCCGTTTTTCCTCAGAATAAAGCTCAATCTCCTCTTCAGAAGTCATAAGGGTTTTTAAATCTCTTTCGTTATGTTCTAGCTTCATTTGGTCCTTTTATGTCTTCTTCATTTTTTTTCCAGCCATGTTACACATCTTACAGTTCTTTAGAAGTTACGCATTTTCTTTGCTTCTCTTCCTTTGCACAAAATAGTCTGTCCCACGTTCAGGAATATCTTTTTTTCTTAGTCTACTCCCTACACTTTTTTGACTAACTTGTTCTACCAGTACAAATACAAATATATTCTTTACATTAAGCTTTCTGTATGCCTAAAGGCAAGCTTTAATTACTGAGTTAAGCCATTCTTTCCTGAGTACTCAGTCTTCTTTCCCATGTGTTAGTAAAGCCTTTAGTAAGGGAAAAATAGAAAAAAAAAGTTATTTATTGTAACCTAATATTGACCACAGAACTGGACACATAGTAGCTGGTCAATAAATATTTTTATAATGAACAAATATTCTTAAATACCTAGAATTAGAAGCACTATATTTATATGTGCATGGAAAGGTTATTTTTAACCATTTTTAACTTTTCAATCCCATAAGCAATGAAAAGTTTATTTGTACAATAAGCCCAGAAATACATCTTATAACTGGCTAACTGTACTTTATACTTAGGGTTGCCATGTTCCAGTATGTTTTCCACTTGCTATTGCCATAGGATCTTCTGAGTCTTTCCATGATGACTTCCTATCACTACAACAACAGCATTTATATATTGACTTTAGTTACTCAAAGCTGTTCTGTTGTCAAAATACTTACATCTTTAAACAGACTTCTGGCGTGCAATGCTTACCTTTAGTATGTTTCTAAATCTTTATTAATTTTGAATTCATTTGATGTACAGTGGATGTGACTTCTCTTTTACAAAACCTCGTGTCATTAACTGAGACTTGATTAGACATCTTTTCAAAGAGCCTTATGTGCCCACCTCCAATAGGTTTGTATGAAACTTTCTTGTCTTGAATAGGTAGTTTTCCACAGTCCCTCACTTGACTATAAGATTTTAAGGAACAGTGTCATTAATTTGAAATGGAGGAATTTTGTCCATTCCTTGATGACTAACACGCAGTCAATAGCTATTTCTCAGATAAATAACATATGCTATGCATGACTGAACACATTAGATCCTGTGGATCTTCTACAGAATGCTCATTTTCTATGTTTGGTGAAATCTCATGCATTCTCAATAGTTCAGCAAAAATCACCTTAAAGATCACTTTAGCCCTCCTTTTCTGCCTTATTCATCAGCAGCTCTTTGAGATTTCTTTCAGGTGGTGCTCTCATCATTCTTGATTTGTATTGTTGTACTTCCTTGTATGACAGTTTGACTGTAAAGTTCTCTGAGCCCAGAGCTCGGCTGTATTTGTTGTAGCTCATTCTCTTAGACAATAAGGAAATTTCGACATGAAAAATGATGAAATAAGAATAACAGGCTATGTTTGACATTAAAAGAGATTACCTTTAGCCCTATTTGAGGAGAATTTTAATATGACTCCTCATATCACAAGCTGGTAGAGGAAAGGAACCCACCATGAATAACGTGATTTTAATTTTCTGTATGAATGCAGACTGTGAAATTTAGCCCTCCTGATTAAGTTTCTGAGTGGTTTTATCTATTGGAGAGGAGGACATCCCTTTTTTTTTTTTTTTTTTTTGAGACAGAGCCTCAAGCTGTCACCCTGAGTGCTGTGGCATCACAGCTTACAGCAACCTCCAATTCCTGGGCTCAAGCGACTCTCCTGCCTCTGCCTCCCAAGTAGCTGAGACTACAGGTGCCCTCCATAAAGCCCAGCCATTTGCAGCCATCATTGTTGTTTGGCGGGCCCAGGCTGGATTTGAACCCGTCAGCTCAGGTGTATGTGGCTGGTGCCTTAGCCTGTTGAGCCACAGGTGCTGAGCCGGGACATCCCTTTCTAAGTGAGTATAGTGACTCTCTGAGATTGACTTATCTTATTATTTACAACACTATATATCAAAGTTTTCAAAACTTAAGTTTCAGATAAAGCAAACACAAAAGTTCTAAAACTTATAATGAAGAGGAAGTATTGAAAATTTTGCAGAAACATAACATAGTTTCCCATATTTTTCTAGAATTTACTAATTTGCCTAATTTCTTAATATTTTTATTTTTATTTCCTATAGCTCATTACTAGGATATTTATTCACAGAAAAAAATGAAATAAAAGTACCTTATTCTTTGGCTCCTGAAATTCTCTCTTTTACTCATCTTAAAAAGTACCCAATTTAAACGTGTTAACATAAGCAGGCAATGATGTGAGGTGGCCTTTTTCACCTGACAGCAATTTTGTCCAAGTAGAAGACAAGAAGTAAATTTACCCTTAGGGAATAATTTCAAAGTAAATTCTTCTATAACTACTCTCTAGAGATTAAGAAATAAACTGAACACAAACACATCTCTGTAGAGAACTGCTTACGTTGGCTCAATTCTTTGCTAAAAGGTACAACTATATTTACTTTTCTTCCATTTATACAAGAAGATATCTTGAAATGTTTTGTTTTAACAGGGGTGTTTTAGAGATTGAGAAGAAAGTATAGCTAGTACCAGATATAATTGCTTCCAAAATCTAGGTTAAGAAAATGTTTAACTATCATGACAAGTTGCTCTTCCTTATGCAATTTATTGTTGGCATATTTTCATTGTTGAGTCAGCTAACATAAATATGGATCAGTAACCTTCTGATAGCTATTTGGTAACAGAATATGAAAAATCATCTGAAACAAGCACATAATATTAAAAGTAAAATCTTGCTTATTTAGATAAGCCTATAGCTTTCTATGTCCTTGAAACTTTTTTCCACAAAACTACCAATTTTAAACTCTACTTAGATAAAATAAACCTATTTTAACACATTGTAGCAATTGCTGGACCTATACATTACTTAATAAATAATGTGACATGCAAAAAAGATAGTTCTCTTGATTAATTTTGCTTTTCCAAATATATATTTTTTCCTGTTATTTCCTCTAATAAATGAAGCCATGATGTAATTTGCTATTACTTTTGTGTTGATGATTCCTGGAAAATGCTACTTACTCTGCATTTCTAAATATAACAAAAATTGAAAGTATGCATTTAAAAAATATACATCGTGATAAATATGGAGCATTCTGATTGGTAACCTTGAGAATTAAGGAAGAACAAATATAGGAAAAAGTATATTGAAAGGTGAAGGTAGAAATTTTTGACACAATAAAAGTCAATAAATTGAGTTTTCTACAACAAAATAATTGTATATAGGATGATAAAGCTATTATGAGATGTTTGTATATTTATGACAGTAAAGAATTATTATTCATGTGAATTTTAAAAAAAATTTCCATGTGGATATTTACATACTTGACTTTCTTTGGTAATGTTACTCCCCTAAATGATTCGAATGGTCTTTACAACTACTGTATTTTTAAAGTAGTTACTTAAATGAATGTTAGCTTTCTTTTATATCTATAAGAACCCTGAAATCAGTTGTGCAAATAATATATTTCAAAATTTATTTTGAAAATGAAATTGCAGTTCACCTTTTTTAATATTTAGATGCAATATATCTTCCCTTTAGGGAAGACTTTTATATACTTATTTGTTTATTGTGCCTATATTTATTATGTAGAATTTATTTATTATGCCAATATAAGAGTATCAATGAAATAACACACAACTGATTATAAAAGAAAAGCTAAACTGTATCAACAAAAGAAATGTGTGTGTGTTTGTATATAGAGAGAGAAAAGAAGAGAAAGAGGAAATGAGGCAGGGCGATAAGTGGGAAAAATAGAGGGAGGAAGAAGGCCAGGGAAGGAAGGAGGCGGAAATCAAGAAACAAAAGGAAAGTGAAAGAGAAAACATGATATTGCCCTCTAATTAATTCATTTTGCAAAGAACCGAAAATTGGTCCCTTAATGTGATTTTAATCCTGTATATTGGTAGTTTCTAAAATCAAAGTCTTTGTATTTTATAATAAATTCTACAATCAATGCTTCTTTTTACTTTATTCACTAAGTTTCCCTCTAACTCAGGTAAATTATTCTACAGGGATATTTTATTGCATGGATTTATATGTAAACTACCTAAATTTCTTTTAATGAGAAATTGATGCATCTATAGATGGAGCACCGTGAAAAGTGTTAGAGACATATATGCTAATGTATAATATATAACTATAACTTTTTAATTGAAAACAATAAATTGAATATTTTATTCCTAGATTTAGGCTAACATAGATGCACAAAACTTTCAACCCATGACCCGAAGAATTCCAAAGGAATCTTTGAAGGATGATAATATATAAATATAAAATGGAATTTTAATATGTTACAACAATTATTCTGTTCCTGGTTTTATTACACTGAGGAAAGGAATATATTTATTTTTTAATTTAAGTCACCAATGATTTATAAAACACTGATAAGAGATATAATGTACAAAAAATGAGGAAGCAAGTGACCCTATTTGGCTGATGAATTTACAAGCTGTCCTTAAGAGGAGGTCTGTCAATAGAAGGAGAGAGGTTGACATTAGCTTACTCTAAAGAACAAAGTATAAATAATACTTAGATAAAAATGAGTATTCTAGTTTGAAAAGATTACAAGATCATTCATCTTATCTGGGGTGTAAGATATAAATCATATATTAGATACATTTTCAAAAATATTTCTATACATTTTATTCAAAATGACAGACATAACTTGTGTTGGATGTAACTATCTCCCTCCAGTAGAATGTGTCTATTTTATGGAATACAGCCCTTTCTCTATTAAATGACTGTGTCATCTTATTTAAAATAAGTTCTAATTAAATTCAAGTATATGTGAAATCCCAGCCTAGCACCTATAGTGATGTGTTCCTAACAATATAAATGAGAAATATGTGCAATATCTAGCCCTTGGCAAATTAATCCCTGCATTGCTGATATGCTTTTAGCTGGTTTCTTCCATGTACTTTTGCAGATCACTTTTTCAAAAACTATCACCAGTTCCATTCTAATCAATTTCCAGACTTATCATACCTTCACTCTGGGTAATCTTTCAGGTGCTCACCCATTTCAAGTCACCATACAGTTCTCATTTTTAATGTTTAGTGTGATAGTTGCAGTTGATCTAATAAAAGGCAAAATAATTAAAATTCATAAAATGTATTATTTCAAATGAGACTGAGATACTGCTTTTCAAGGTTATAATTTGTTAATTATAAATTTTTGAGTAAAATAAATTTTTAAATAAAATAAAATATGGATTAAATGAGGAGGACTTACCAATCCTTTATTTATGCATCTTTCTTTAAAAGAAAATCATTTTCTTGGTGCCTCTCTATCAATAGACAATTACAAGATATTTTAACTGTAAATGTACTGAAGTACTGTAAAACTGTCTGAAAAATAATCACAAAGAATTAATCACAAGAAACTTCCCTTGCCCTGTATTTTTCAGATGTTCCTGGTGATTAGTTCTTTCTGCTTTGTAAAATTTAATTTGAATTGGTATCATTTATACTTTACATTTTACAATTTATATTAAAATTATATAATACAATGCATAGAACTTAAGGTACATTTTGATGCATTGTGACAAACACATATATTTACATAACCCACGCTGAAGTCAAGATTAGAATGTCTATGTCAACTCCCACTTCCTTTTTGCCTTGTTAGAAGTCAAGTTCGGCATTTGATAGGCAGGCATCTAGAGTTATGATTTACATTAGATTTGTTCTGCATGAACTAGGTAAATTCAAGTGTGAAATGGCTATGTTATAGACTAGGTTTAACATTAGAAATCCAACTGTTTCCCAAAGTAGGAGTTTCCTTTTTCATTTCCACCAATAAGGTATGAGAATTGAAGATGTGCCATATTTTTGGCAATATAAGGTACTAAGCATAATTTCATTTTAGCCTCTGGATCTGTATTTGCTGCAATAACTCAGAACTTTGACATAAAATTATGAAATGTTAAAAATTAAAATATGTATTATCCATTAGAAAAATGGATAAAAGACACAAAATATAATTATCCGATAAGCATATGGAGAAAGCTAACCTCATACATAACATAGCAAATAGCTGCTAATTGAAATATAAAATTACTTAAATATGTATCAATCAGATGTGATTAAAAGTGAAATCACAACATGATTTCAGGGTATAGTAAAATGAGGATTTGCATATGTATTTATATTTATTTCTTTTGTATTTTTACTTATGCATTCACAATACCTAGTTACCTTGATTCGATTAGTATGCCCTACCTGTCTATATCCAAACATCATATCACTCTTTATATATATAAGTATTAGTATTTTATTTATTCCTTGAAGAAATGGCAATATTACCAAAAATGCTAAAACACCCTACCTCACTTTTATCTAATATTTCAACTTCTACGCATGTAAAATAATAAAACAGGGCAAGATAATGAATGAAGTCTTTAGCAAGGATGTATATTAAAAGTTATATAACATAAATATATTTAAATATATTATAAGTATATTACATATATTTATGTTATATCTAAATTAAGAGATATAGTTAAATTAAAGCAATATAATATTCTGGAATAGTTGTACCATAACAAAACATTTGGAAAATATTTTATAAGCCATTGATGCTAAAGCTTAAAAATATTACACATAATTTGATTTCTATTCATGTTCATTTATAATCACATGTGCAAAATATACACAAATATATGCCTGGAAGAAATGCTTGATTGCTGACAAACTGTATAGGCAAGGCCATTATTTGATTTGTATTTTATTTTTTTCATTCAACTTTAAAAAAAATAAATATGTATCATTTTAACTACTTAAAGAAGCCTTTGTTTTATATTTATTCATATATACTTTCTTGCATATAATCTCCATTATCTGTCTTCAACTTTAATTTTTTTCTATTCCATGCAATTATGTCTATTCTCTTGTTCAACTACTCTATTTTAGACTTTTGTGTTGACTTATTTGCTTGGTGGTTTGGAAAAGACTTCAGACTATTAAATCTATTTCTCTTATTCTTCTTTTTCCATCCCTCCAAAATATCGCCCCCCTTTCCCCCACACTAATATGTAAAAAGTTTAATGTGAGCTATATATACATGTATTCAATATTTCTCTCTCATTTATAACCGTGATCTCTAACTTGCTCTGATCTTCCAGAAGTGGGTATGAAACTTACTGTAAGTAAATCTAGTAGCTGGAATAGAAATTGCAAACCAGTTACTCCAAATGTTGAATTAGTACTGAAGTGAATTTTGTTTCTCCTGCCCAATAATTCAACTTTGATTTATTTCTCTTTTTGACAAATTTGACATAATGAAAGAGATTGTCAGCTTTACTCTATAATATACAAAAGTTTTGACAAGCTTGAGTTGGAATGCCTGATAATAGAATGTCAATACCTTGTTTGTACACACTATACATTGATCACCAACATATATTTATTTCATTTATTTCCAACTGAATTTCACTTTAAATTGTCTATGAAATTTATGGGACTCAAGAAGCACTGACCCTTTAGCCATGTCTAGAAGCAGGCTCTAACTTAGCTTTCGTCAATCAAGATAATCAGATGTATCTTGAGTGTAACTGATATAGAAAACTCAGTTAAAACCTGTGGACAAATAATACTTACCTGGTGCCGTGTTATATATGTTTGTGTCCACCAAAATTTATATGTTAAAATCCTAAGTCCCAAACTAATGGTTTTAGGAAGTGGAGACTTTGAGGTAAGGTCCCAGCATCAGAGGCCATATGAACAGGAATAGTGTGTTTATACAAGAAGCTCCTGCCTGCTTCTCTCCCCTTCTGCAAAGAGAAGACAAAACCAGAGGGCACCTTCTATGAGAAAGTGGGCTCGTTCGACACACTGAATCTGCTGGTGCCTTAATCTTGGACTGTCTAGCCTCTAGAACTGTAAGAAATCAATGTCTGTTGTTCATAGCTGTTCAGTCTATTGCATTTTGTCATAGCAGTCAAAGTTACTAAGACACACAACGATGTTTTAGCCAGAAAATGGGCATGTGGCTTGCGGTGAACCAAGTCAAAGAAGAAAACAAACTTGCATTCGAGCCTTAAAGGCACTGACTCTCTGTCTCTTCTGGGCATAAAAAGGAGCTAGCCATTATCATGAAGGAAGCCATGGTACCGACAAAGAGTTGACAGGAGCTCACTGGGAAAAAGTGAACAGAGCCTTGACGACACTAACACTGATGCTAATTCTCTAGCTAGACTTACTATCACATGAAATGCATTCCTGAGGTCATTTGAGTCAGATTTTGATTACTTAGAATGGGAAGCATCTATGTGATACTCCCATTCAGTTGGAGGTCATATGCTCTCCCACTTTGAGGAGATCCATTTGCGTTTTATTACCCTAGATGTAGCCTACTTTACTCACCTAGATTTTCTGAGAGGCTCTTGGCCTTATGTGGGTTAAAAAACACTGATGTAGAAAAATTAAAATATTATCTTTCAGAAAAACTTCCTCAAAGGATGTTGTGTGCATGCTTTTGGTGAGGAGAAGAAGTCATAATTTTTATTACATATTTTCTAATATTATAGATGAAATACAGATTATAACTTTCAGTAGTCAGAAAAAAAGGAATACTTTTTATGAGTTGTATAGTATAATGTGTGTATTACTGAAAAAAATTACTCCCTTCCCACATATCTTTAAGCACTATGAGTTTCTGCAAAAACAAATTGGAAAACAATGGGAAATATGAATAAAAGTTGGTCTCATATTTATCTTAAGTTGCACAAAATTATTATATTCCAATTGTCCTATACATTATTTACAAAAAGTTGATACTTAAACATTTAGTAGAAGATATTTTCCAGAAACTACCTTGGGGCAAGAGAATAGCTTTTTATTATGAAATCTTGAAATTTTTTGATTAAAAAGTAATCAGAATTTTAGACATTATCAATAACATTCATTTATAGTTCTCAAAACAGCACAAGGAATAATGTTCATATTGCTGTTTTTTATGACAAGAGAGGAAAACAAATGCATTTATTTCCAAAGTTTCTTTTAATAATATTATTAAAAAACAAAAGAATGAAGACAAAATATATCTTTGTATTTTTCACTCATTAGAAATTACAGGTCATATGAAAGGTTTTTCTAGCCTCTCCTTAACTATTACCATTATTTTTTTGAGACAGAGTCTCACTTTGTCACCCTTGGCAGAGTGTGGTGGCATCATAGCTCACAGCAACCTCAGACACTTGGGCTCAAGTGATTCTTTTGCCTCAGCCTCCCAAGTAGCTGGGACTGCAAGTACCTGCCACAATGCCCGAGTATTTTTAGAGACAAGGTCTCATTCTGGTTCAAGCTGGTCTTGAACCTGTGCACTCAGGCAATCCACCTGCCTCGGCCTCCCAGAGTGCTAGGATTACAGGTGTGAGCTACCACACCCACAGTGGCTCTCCTTAATGTTAAAGTATGAGTCTATATACATAAAGATCAAAGATATAACATATTGATAATTTGTGTACAAAGCACTTTAGAGCATAAAGGACTCTTCTACTTCTTTTTTCTCAATCATTTTTATCTAATGAAAATATCCTCGAAAAATTATTGCATATACAGGTTATACATTTTATTTATTCTTTACTTAATATTTATTGACTAATATAGCTTAATAGCCCCCCAACCGAAACTACACCAAATGACACAGCTTAAAGTAATCTACTTCCTCAAATGAAATAACTTTCTGGGGAAAAGTAGAAAATTACTTGTGAATAAGTCAAATTTCCCATTACAACTGTCAAAGAAGTTCTATTCTAGACAGCATGCTGCAGAGATAATATCAAGTAAAATTTTAATAGAATTGCTTTGTTTCTAGAATATTGGATTATTTCCTTATTTTGAAAACTTACATCCACATATATAATGAGAAAATGTGCAAATTTTATGTGAGAAAATTAAAGAGAGGTTTTTGAGTTCTTTGTCAATATTGTGCAGTGTGGTTAGTATGAGTAAAGTATGAAAAGCTATTACATTTAGCAGATTCAAATATGAGCTTCAATTATTTTGTTTATCCAGGTGTTATTAAATGTTGATACACTACCCTAATCTTAATCTATTTTTTTAAATAAATTCCATGCTTATGGCCCAAACTAGTTTCTATGAAAACAATATAGTCATTTCCCACATAAGGACTCTTATCTGTCCTATAAGATTATAATGGAGCTGAGAAATCCCTATCCCAGTTGTAATGTTGTAGTACAACAGATTAATTATGTTTTTGTGGTGATGAGGATGGAAATGAACTGTAAAACAAGCCGGTCAAATAAATATATAGTACAAACAGTCATAATGGTATTAAGTGATTGGTTATTGGTTTATGTATTGAGTATTCTATGTTAAATACTTTTTATTTAACTATTGAAAAGCCTCTGATTTGTCATTCAGGGGGCATTCCAGAAGAAATAATCTTTATCATGGGAGTTGACAGCTCCATGTTTATTATTCCTCCTAAAAAACTTTCAGAGGGACAAAATATGGAGGAGAAAGAAAATGATATCAATAATCCTGATTCTGTGTAAGCAAAGACTTAAGTGTGTTTTTTTTAAGTATTTAAAACTTAAAAATGAAAACAAGATATGCAAAAATGTTTTATGCAGCTGTACATTGTGTGTGTGTTTAAAGCCAAGTTTTATTACAAAAGTCCAAAAGTTAAAAAAAAAAGTCTATAAAGAAAAAAAACTTATAGAAAACTAACATTAATTTATTTTTGGAGAAAGATAAATTTTTGCAAATTTAGTATAGCCTACAATTAAAGTATTTATGAATTGTACAATAGTATACAGTCATGTCTTAGGCCTTCAGATTCACTCCCACTCACATGCTTACTCATCCAGAGCGAATTTCAGTCCTGAAATATCTATTCATTATAAGTGCCTTATGCAGTTTGTACCATTTTTTATCTATTATACCATATTTATACTATGCTATTCTGCCATAGTTCTGTACAGTATCCAGTAGAGTAACATGCTATACATCTTTGTAGCCTAGTAGCAATTGGCTAAACCACATAGCCTAGGTATGGAGTAGGCTACCATGTAACTTTGTGTAAATAAAATATCTATGATGTTTGTAAAATGATGAAGTCAGCTAATGATGCATTTATCAGAACATGTCTTTTATCATTAAGCAACACATGAGTGTATTAACATCAGTTGTGTTATAATGTATTTAACCTATTAACTCAATATTATGACATATTTTGTCATTTTGCACTTCAGACATTTTTATTAAAAATGGTTTATTGGACATGTACATATGTTTACAAATGAAAAAATATATTAATTGTAGGTTGTCAGTGCTTTTCAGGGAAAGAAAAGTTATATTATTATTACTAATTAAAATTGTTCAATGATTTTATTGTCAGGATTTTTAAGGACTAATTGACTAATTTAGCAATATTTATATGTGACTGCAGACTATTCCAATGTTGAGTTATATGAAATGCTTTCTAATAGAAAAAAATTAAGAATTATTTGCAGTCTTTAAACTAGAACTGATTGTACTTAAATATATGGCAAAAACTTCCAGGACTTTGTTGAATAAAAGCGGTGAAAGTGAGCAATCTTGTCTGTTTCCATTTCTAAGCAGAAATGCTTTCAATTTTTCCCTGTTCAATATGATATGAACAGAAACTTTACAAAGTAAGATAATCTAATGTACTAAAACCACATGAAAAAAAATTCTCTACATCTCTAATCAATAGGGGAGCACAAATCAAAACCACAATGAGAAATCACCTAACTCCAATGACAATAGCTCATATCATAAAATCCCAAAGCAACAGATGCTGAGATATATGTGGAAAGAAAGGAACATTCATTCACTGTTTGTGGGACAGTAGTATGGAGGTATCTCAAAGAACTAAAGGTAGCCCTACATTTTCATCCTGGAGTCCCACTATTGGGTATTTACCTCCCCAAAAAAGTTTTATCAAGAAGATACTTTCACTTGAATGTTTGCAGCAGCATAATTCACAATCGCAAAGATGTGGAAACAACACAAATAACTATTAATACATGAGTGAATTATAAAATGTGGTGTATGCATACCATGGAGTAATTCTCGGCCATTAAAAAAAAGGTGATATAGTGTCTTTTGGAACAACCTAGATAGAACTGGAGACCACTCTAAAGGAAGTATCACAAGAATGGAAAAATAAATGCTACATTTATGCAATATTAAACTGGTACTAGTCAATTAACATTCATGAGGACATATAGAAGTAAAAACTAATGGAAACCTCGTAGGTGGAGGGGGAGGGAGGGTTAAGGTAAAATCACATGGATGCAATTCACATATTTAAGTAAAGGACATACTTATAGACTTAAAATGTGTAAATGAAAGCTATGTAACCAAAATGTATGTACCCTGATAATACTGTAAAATAAAAAAAGATTAAAATATGAGAAAAATGTTTAAATTCTGAGAGATATGAAAATCTGTCATGGAAGATAATCAAAAATCAACAAATCCAAATGTATTTCAAATGAGGAGAAAAGGGGGTGCTAAGCTAAGTGTAATCCATGTAGCTATTGAACACAGCATTTTGACTATAATCCTAGAGATTAAAAATGCAACAATGTAAAATGACATAAAAATACTAATGATGTTTTAAGGTGGATGTTTTTATCTTTGCCATTTTAATGATAAGGTATCTGAAGTATTGACACAATTTTCTGAATCTGATGCAACATAACCACATAAACAAATCAGTAGTTACAGTAATTATTTTGACCAAAACTCCAAGAACATTATTTATACATATCCTTATATGGATTATCCAACATGGGTAATCATATCCTTCTCAGTTACTCTGTGCCACAGTGAACCCCAAATTCACCAAACTCCTAAATAATAACATAAAAATGCCCTGTACGCCGATAGCTTAAAAAAACTAATTATATATATTTCACATTCAAATATCTATGCTAAGAGCATATATTATGTTGATATTTTTACTAACAATTAATTCAATTGAATTAAATAATTCAGTTAATCTAATGAGAAATCAAATTTTTATAAATAGAAATAAAATTGACTGTAACTATGTCAAGGATATAAGAAAAAATGCTTGGATTCATTATTTCAACTTATATCCATTAGTATTCTTTGATTGCAATCAACATAATTTAAAATTGGCATAATTAAAAAGTAATGTATTAAAACATGGGGTAATATAGCTAGAGAATGCAAGTTTTAAAAGGATAGAAACCTAGCATCACAGAGAGGTAGGTGCATGCTCTAAGGTGTTCACCCTTCTGATCCTTCACTTATAAAAGGGTATTATAGGCTAAAAGGGTTAAATGACAACTCAGACATTTAGTCCGCAAATGTCTAAGAAAAGTACATTTATTAGGAACCCACAGTAAATAGCCAAAATAAAGGAAAGAACACTTTCTAAAGTGAAGTAAATGATTATTATTATTGTAAAATAAGAAAGTGCAATAGATATTGGAGTGGTGAGAACAAGGATTGCCAATACAAAATTTTAAAAATTTATTTCATATTAATATATGGATAAAATGATTAAGTTCCCCTGCTCCCATTTGTTAGGTAAAGTTCAAGTTGTGGTTGCGCCCTTCGCAGAGAAGGTGTGTCATACACCCCTACTTTGTACCTGAGGGTGACAGACACCACACCCTTCCCCCTCTACTCTTCCCCCTTCCTCTTCCCTCTCTCCCACTACTTGAATTTAATTGTGCTTTTTATTTTCTTTTCAATAGGCAAATAGTTTCATATTACTATTGAGTACATTGCTTGTGGCACTGGCACAAAAATAGAGACATAGATATGCAACAGAGTAGAGAATCTAGAGATGAAACCAGCCACATATTGCCGTTTGATATTCAATAAACCAAACAAAAGCATACACTGGAGGAAAGGATCCATATTTAATATGCAGTCCTGGGAGAACTAATTAGCCACATACAAATTTTTACAAGTGAAGGAGAGTTTGCTTCAATTGTTCACATATGCATTTATTTACATCATTATGAAGCCATACATAAAGTAATACATTTTAATTTTTGAAAAAGAATAATACCCCAAAAATGTTGTTTAATTTTGTCATTGTTTTTTTTTTGAGACAGAGCCTCAAGCTGTCACCCTGGATAGCGTGCTATGGCATCACAGCTCACAGCAACCTCCAATTCCTGGGCTCAAGCGAGTCTCTTGCCTCTGCCTCCCAAGTCGCTGGGACCACAGGCGCCCGCCACAACGCCCGGCCATTTTTTGGTTGCAG
>CAUYON010149087.1:0-19209 GCA_963573935.1 Arctocebus calabarensis
GGAATATGTACACTATGGAATACTATTCAGCCATTAAAAAAATGGAGACTTTACAGCCTTTGTATTAACCTGGATGGAAGTGGAACACATTATTCTTAGTAAAGCATCTCCAGAATGGAGAAGCATGAATCCCATGTACTCGATTTTGATATGAGGATAATTAATGACATTTAATGACATGGTGGGGGTGGGGGAAGAAGAGAGCAGAGAGGAAAAGAATGAGGGAGGGGTGGGGAAAGGAAGAGCAGAGAGAGGGAAGGAGCGAGGGGGGTGAAGTCTTGGTGTGTGCCACACCTTTTAGGGGCAAAACACGATTGTAAGAGGGACTTTACCCAACAAATGCAATCAGTGTAACCTGGTTTCTTGTACCCTAAATGAAACCCCAACAATAAAAAAAAAAAAAAAAGTACTTCAAAATATTGGTTAAAAAGCAGGGGGGCAAATGATCTATATAGATATTTTTTCAAAGAGGATACATAAATCTCACAGGCACATAGAAAGAGGTTCAGCACCTATAATCATCAGAGAAATGCAAATGAAAACTACAATGAGATGCCACTTCACAACCAGTGGCTACAGAGAAAAAAAGAAAAAGACATTAACCTGTACTAGTGAGAGTATGGCAAAACTGGAACTCTCAATGTAAAATGACAAACCACTTTAGAAAAAATTCTGCCAATTCAGCAAATGGTTAAACAGAGAATTACCATATGATTTAACAATTCCACTCCTAGATGATATGCCCAAAGTAAAACCCATTTCCACACAAAAACTTTTACGTGAATGTTCATAGCTCATTATTCATGTTAGCCAAAAAGTGAAACAACCAAAATGTCTATCAACTAATGAATAGATAAATAAAAGTGCCTGCCGATGGTTGGGGGTACTAGGGAAAATGTGCAGTGACTGCTAATGGGTACCAGGTTTCCTTTAAGGGTGATAAATATGTTCTAATATTAATTACGGTGGTATCTGCACAACTCTGTGAATCTACTAAAAACCATTCAATTGTATACCTTAAACTGTATGGGTGAACTATATGGTATAGAATATATATCTCAATAAAGCTGTTAGAAAAAAATAACATACAGCTCAAAATTTGAGGCCTCAAATCTGTGTAGAGATTTTGCCTCAGATAGTTAAAGTATAAACCACTTTCACTAAAGAGACTACTGAAACAAAAATAAATTATCCCTTTAGACAGGCGTTGTGGCAGGCACCTGTAGTCCCAGCTCCTCGGGAGGCTGAGGCAAGAGAATCGCTTAAGTCCAAAGAATTCGAGGTTGCTGTGAGCTGTGATGCCATATTACTCTACCTGAGGGCAACACAGTGAGACTCTGTCTCAATCAATCAATGAATAAATAAATAAAAATAAATGATCCCCAGAGTTATGTGGTTCTAAGACACAAATTTATACTATTTTCTTTTTAAGAATCCTGTAGATAAGTTTTTAGTCAAAATTACCTCGTTTAAAACAGAATTAGCCATAATATTTTTCTAGATTTAAATAATAATTTTCTCTTAAAATTAATTGAATACTTGTGAATAGGGAACCATATCTATCAGAATTAGCCCCATGATACAGCTGCAAATAAAATTTGTAAGACCTGTTAGGACAGTGACAGAAGCTGAGAATACTGGGATTCAGAGATATTAGTGACTTGCTTATTCAGAGATTAGGCTGCAAGGTTAAGATTTAAACTCAAGACTGCCTGTCTCTAAAACCATCTTCTACTATAATATTTTTCAAGAAGGAATAAAGCTTCCACTCAGGCAAGTAGAATAGACTGACCACAAATAATCCCTAATATAACAAACTGAAATTTCAGTACTTAAGGGAAGCTCAGAGAACTTCCACCCCAAACACCTCATTTTACAAAGAAAACAACAGGCTCTTTGAAGTCTTGGGTAAGCCCTGGCTATTTCCATTACTCTCTGACTTCCAATATACTAGTAGGCTATTTGCAAGTGTTTCCTGACAGCCTAAGCATAAAGCAAATGAGGAATCACAGAAAATCTGTTACAGAAAGTCACGGACATGCTGAATAAACTCTCCCAAATTTATCTGTTTAGATTATAATAAAGTAACAATAAAAATAGTTCTTGTTACTTGCCCAGTATGCAGGATTCTATCAAAGGGAAATGATAATTCAGGATTTGTAATACTCACTTATAAGCATCTCGAACTCTTACCTTTGTGGCCACAATAAAGATGGTATAAAGAAACATAAGATTATGCTTTGATATTGCCAGATGCTTGGTGTACTGCAATGTGAAGATAATTGACCCCAGCAGGGTTATCTTGGAAGGGCTGAAAATAAAACACATTTTAAGTCAGCAAGTAATAACATTATCTATCTCTTTCTCAAAGAGTGCTCTGCAAAACATCAATTTAATGGGCCATTTATTAATAGATATAACATTAAAATTAGTTTTGTGAATACACTTTAAAAGTTTTGAAAATACTGAGTTATTCAAAGTCAAATAACTTTCTTCACAGTATAAAGTACAAGAGATTTTAGATGGTTCATACATTTCCAACTCTCTAACAAAGGGAATACATTTCTACATGCAACATTTCTGAAATGTATTTGGCCACAGAACATTTTTTCACAAAGGACTTGAAATTCCCATGATTCATTGCATGGTTTGGAATTAGTCTTGAAAAACTTTACAGCACTAAATAAACTCCTAGGGTAGGGTTGGGGACGAAAAGAAAGCCATAATTTGTAGAACTTGCCCATCTCCATTGTGTAAATACTCCCCATCACAGCCCAGGCTGCTGTATGGAACAGGGAAAAGATGTACACAATCTGCTCTCAAAACATAGTAACAGCCACCTCCAGCACATCATCTAATTCTAGCACAGTATATTAATCTTAGCTAATATCTTAATATAATAATGCTGAAATTATAAAGCCTAAAATAAGATAATAATCTACCAAATAAGAACCATTACTTTCAAGTTATATATTTACCACATAAAGTATATTTCAGTAATAAATCATTGTCTAGCTCTCTACGTATATAAGTAAAAAAAGATGCCAAAACCAGGTAAAGACCCAACTAAAAAGGAGAATTTCAGACCAATTTCACTAATGAATGTAGGTGCAAAAATTCTCAACAAAATCTTGGCCAGTAGATTCCAGCTTATCATCAAGAAAAAAAGTCTTTTTTTTAAGAGACACAATTCTTGGAGAGTAATTTTAGTTTCATAGCAAAATCAAGAATAAGGTATAGAGATTTCCCTTATTCCCTGACTCTGAGCATACACAGCTTCCCCGATGATTAACACACTGTACAGAGTGATACATTTTTTTAAAACTGATGATGAACCTTCATTGACACATTATAATCACCTGAAATTCACAGTTTACACTAGGGTTCACTCTTAACATTATACATTGTACAAATTCGGACAAATGCATATTGATATATGTTCATCGTTATTACAAAATACAGAGTATTTTCAAGTCCCTAAAATTCTTCTGTGATCCACCTATGCTTCCTTCTCTCCCTCTCTGTCTTCATATTTTATAGTTTTTCATTCTATAAAATGCCATATAGGTATAATAATTCATTATATATGCTTTTCAGATGGGCTTCTTTCACTTAGTAATAAGCACTTAAGGTTTCTCCATCTCTATGCATGGCTTGATAGTTCTTTTATTTTGTGCTGAATAATATTCTGTTGCCTAGATATATTACTTTGTTTTTAATCTATTGAACTACTAAAAGAAATTTTGGTTGCTTTCAAGTTTGGCAATTGTGAATAGAGGTAGTACAAACACCAGCATGTGGGTTTTTGTGTGGACATAGATTATCTTCTCCATTGGGTAAATGCCTAGAGACTTAATTTCTGTGCTGTATAATAAGAGTAAATTCTGTTTTGTAAGAAATCACCAATGCTTTTCAAAGTCACCTTGCAATTTTGCATTCCCACAAGAAATGATTGATTATTTCTGTTGTTGCAGATTCTTGTTAACAGTTGTCAGTGTTCTAGATTTTGGCCGTTCTAGTAGATGTGTATTGGTATCTTATTTTTGTTTAAATTTGCATTCCCCCGGTGACATATAATATAGAAAATATTTTTATATGTTTACTTGTCATCTCGAATCTTCTTTGGTGAGGCATCTGGCCTATATTTTAATCAGGTTGTTTTCATATTATTGACTTTTAAGAGCTCTTTTTATCTTTTGGATAGCAGTTCTTTATCAGATGTGTCTTTGGCAAATTTTTTTTTTTTTTTGATACAGTGGCTTATCTCCTTATTCTTTGGTTACTGTCTTTCACAGAGGAGAAGGTTTTTAAAATTTTGATGAAATCCAGCTTGTCAGGTCCCTCTTTCATGGATCATACCTTTGGTGCTATATTTAAATAAAGTCATATACTCAAGGCCATCTAGCTTTCCTCCTATGTTATCTTCTAGGATTTATACAGTATTGTGATTCTCACTTAGGCATATTATATAGTTATAGTGAAGGGTGTGAAATCATTGGTATCTAGATTTCATTCTCTTTTGCTTTTGCATGTGGATATCCAGATATTCTAGTGCCATTTGTTGAAAAGACTGTTTGCTTTATTGTACTGCTTTTGCTCATTGATAAATATCACTTGCTATATTTATGTGTATATATTTCTAGGCTATCTATTCTGTCCCATTGATTTACTTGGCTATATTTTTTGCCACTACCTACACTGTCTAAATTTCTGTAGCTTTATAAGAGGTCTTGAAATCAGATAGTGTTTGTATTTCAACTTTGTTCTCTTTGAATATTATATTGGTTATTCTGCTTTTTTTTTTTTTTTTGGTCTCTTTATATTAAACTTTACAATCAATATTGTCAATATTCACAAAATACCTTACTAGGATTTTGATGGAGTTTTCATTGAATCTGTAGATTAAGTTGGGTAGAATTTACCTTTTGAAGATATTGAGCTTTCCTATACCTGAACATGGAAAATCTCTGTATTTAGCTTCTCTTTGGTTTCAATTATTAAAGATTTTAGTTCTTTGAACAGATCTTACACATTATTTGTTAGATTTATACCTAAATATTTTATTCTGCCTGCTAATAGAAATGGTATTGTGATTGTAAAACTGTTATGCTACCATTTCTATTAGCAGAGAAATAGTCTGATGTGTAGATACATTACACTTTTTTGTTTTTATCCATTGAACTACCTGTTCAATTTTTGGTATAAAAAAGTGATTGACTCTTATATGTTAATCATTTATCTTGCAGCTTCCTATAATTGCTTAAAAATTCCAAGGACATTCTGTCAGTTCTTTCAGATTTCTACGCAGGATATCATATCATATGTGAAAATATATTCTTTCTTTCTTTCTTTCTTTCTTTCTTTCTTTCTTTCTTTCTTTCTTTCTTTCTTTCTTTCTTTCTTTCTTTCTTTTTTACTTTTTTTTGTCTTATTGCATTAGCTATTACTTCCAGTATGATGTTGAAAAGAGTGTTGTGAGTGGACATCCTTTCCTTATACCTGCTCTTACTGGGAAAGCTTCAAGTTTCTTACCATTAAGAAGGAAGTTAGTTATAGGAATTATATATATATATATTCTTTATCAAGTTAAAGTTCATTTCTATTTCTAGTTACTGAGAGTATTTACTCAAAAATAAGTGTTGAAACTTCTCAAATTTCTTTTCTGCATTTATTGAAATGATCTTAAATTTGAATCCAGTGATATAATGGATTGTATTAATTAATTTGAATGCTAGATAGCCTTGCATACTTGGGATAAATTTCACTTTTCCATTTTTTATATAATAAAAATAACACATATTTAAAAATAACTTTTAATGTGTTCATAACAACATTTGACTGGAGTCTTATAATGAATATCAAGAATTTGAAAATAGAAGACAAAAAGATTTCAAGCATTTTTGAGACTTTTTTGGATCTTGATCCCCTTTGAAAATATAAATAAAGATCACAAACTCTGAGGAAGAATGCAGATTGCATAAATAAACACATTTTGGCATGCAATTTGTACTTTGCATGATGGAAGTAAATGTGCTCATTGACCTGCTTTGACTAAGTAGTACTATAATGGAAGTAGGCTTCTGAAGAGTTGAATTTTTTAAATGAAATGGAATAAATACAATTATGACATGCTAAGTTCACAAAATTAAAAAGGATAAGTGTGTAAATTGACTTTTGCTTAAATTAATTTATGGTAATTAGTGGAAGAATATAATGGAATGTTTGCTTTTCAGAAGATTAAAAAAAAACAAAATTATGTACTTTATTAATTTACAGGAGAGGTAATTACTTTTGTGAGTTGTATATGGACCATTGTAACTCTTACACCACTTTATAAAGAGACTAAAATATAGAAATAGCTGCATCTGCACTCCCAATTATAGGGTAGCCATTTCCACAGCAACTCTCGCTGCATATTAGTGATGTCATACTTTTGATAATATAATGCTATTCCTTAAATAAACATCTAATGTGTATTAATTCTACTTATTAACTCTGAAAAGTCAGTGAAAGTGTTTACCTGCCACCCTGGACTCATGCTATCTTTCACCAGGATGTCCCAAGGAGGTCTTACTTAGCAAGGTAATTCTGGGCTCAATCCCCACATAACAGATTGTTTCTCTTGTGCAGCCTCAGATAGACAACATTACTTGCTTCCCTATGCTCCCACAGACTCAAGTCACAGACTCAGGTTACAGTTCACTCATTTGGGCTCTGTAGTCAAATCTTCTGTTAGATTATGAGTCCTGTAGGGCAGTAGAAGAGTGTCACTCATCTATGTCACATCAGCCACAGTGCTTGTCAAGAGAGTAAGCCTTCACATTGGTTGGCTGAATCAAAATAATGGTTTTCCCGTCTAAAAGTAAGCATATTATCAGTAACTGTTAGGGATATATATTTACCCTTTCTTACTAAATTCTAAGCAGCTCTATTATCAAAGAAGCCATATCTATCATATGCACTTTTATCATAATATTGTTCATGAGGTTTGGTACATTGTAGGTGAGCAATAAATAATTTCTGAATGACTATTGAACAAATTAATCCAAAGGAGCATGTAGGGTACCTATGGAATATATTACTCTAAGAAAAGATTTTTTTAAATGCTATAAATTATAGGAAGGCTTTACTTTCCAAACACAAGAAGCTCTTTTGTCATTTATTTATACAGCTGAGTGGGTGGTGAATATTCAGAAAGGTAAGCACATAGCCCTTTACATAATAGCTATTACAGGAATAAAAGTCATTATAATAAACTGTGCTGAGGGTAATGAAAGAGAAGCACAACATTTTAAAAAGCTAGTGTATAGACCAAACAAATGTTATTTAAAAGCTATGAAAGAGCTTACCTTCTAGAGGAAATGATGTTCTAAATGAGAACTGAAATATTGATGAAATAGACTGGTAAGAAGGAATGGGATTAAGGTGAAGAATATCCTAGGAGAAAACTTTCCTGAGGCCAAAAAGGAAAAGAGCCAAGAATTCCAGAAAATGAAAATGAATATCTGTAACCATGATGCTCTGCTATGCACACACACTGGGCCTATTCAATTATAATGCATTCCAATTATTTCTAATCTTAAAAAAAATTTTTCAAACCACACTTTGAGTATTGCCCTCTCTTCCCCCAACTGTCTTCCTCACCTTCTCCTAGTCTACTCTGAAATGCTACATTGTCAGCATGGTTTTCCCCTCACACCCTGCTGCCTGCTTTTTCACATTTATTATGAACTGAAGAGCTGTATGTTGTGCTTACCTGTTTAGTATCTATCTCCTTTTACAGTAAAATGAAAGCTCTTTGAGGCAAGGACCTTTGTCTAGAATGTAATGACTGCCTAAATGGGGGCAATGGCTCTCTTGCTTTCATCATTCTTGCCCTTTCAAACTACAGAACAGCCTTCTAGACACTTAAAACTTCAAATTTGTCTAGTCGCTAACTTATTTAAACCTTTAAATAAGATTTAAATTTTATTTATATCTTTAAACTGCATGAAAAACAAGGTCTAAGACCTAAAATTTGTTTTAGTAAAATGTTTACAAAATCTGATTTCAGATTCCTTTATAAGCTTATCCTTAAAGAACACTCCATTTTGCTTTTGCAGTACCAAAATATAGATTTTTCCAGTTCCTTGAAAAAATATTGAGTTTTTCCTCAACCTGGCATTTCCAAAAGAAACACTTTTTTTTTTCTTTTGGAAGACTGGTCTTTGCACCTTCCTCTATTCATAGAGTTGATGAAACTTTTAGAACTTCACTTATGGATTTGGAAAGAAAATGCATGAAGAATGGAAAGAAAATTCATGGATTTGAAAATAAAATGCATATACGTGAGCACAAGAGCTCAGAAGATTAAGTGTGTTAACTCATCATAGAAAATTGCTACATACCTCATTGGTGAGTATCACTATGATCACCTTTGATGCATTTCCCTTGGGAAGCTTTGCACTGATGCCACTGCCTCCTCCACTTTTCAAAGCAATTTTGGAACTCTTTTCTGGAATGGCCATCAAAGCTATCATCATATTAAATTTCATGTCTTGAATGTCATCAAAATGTCTTCCTTTCAGCCTGGCACAGAGGCTCATGCCTGTAATCCTCACATTTTTGAGAGTCCGAGGTCAGAAGATGGCTGAGCTCACAAGTTCAAGACCAGCCTGAGCTAGAGTGAGATCCCATCTCTACAAAAATAGCCAGTATTGTGGTGGGCAGCTGTGGTCCTGGCTACTTGGGAGTCTGAGGCAAGAGAATTACTTGAAATCAAGAGGTAGAGGTTTCTGTGAGCTATGACACCAGAGCACTCTACTGGGGTGACATACTGAGACTCTGTCTCAAACAAACACACAATAAAAGTCTTCCTTTCAATATTTTCTTAACATAGGGGAAAAAATTTTTTTTAAAGTTATTGGGGGCAATATCAGGTGTTTAAGGAGTATATTCCAATAGAATTAGTTGTTTCCTGGCTAAAAACTTCCTCCTCCCTCATACACAGTGCTGTAGAAACTGGTGTGTTGTTGTAATATAAGAGCCATGAGATGTTGGTCAAGATTTTCAGTTAAGATTTTCCATTTTATTTTTATTTGTGTTTACTTGGTCTCCTATGTTTCTCATCATTGTTGATGATTTTGATACACAATTCAATAAAATTTTCCAATTTTTTTTCAGTTCTGTTTGCTCCTGGCTGCCATAACTTCTCTTTATCAGTGACACTTTTTATCCCCTCAGAAAAATGTTTTGTCTATTTGTACACTATTTTTTTCATAGCATTATCCTCATAAACTTGGACTAATATATCCCTGATTTCACTTTCCTCTCAACAAATTAAATTTAAAATATTATGAATATTCATTCAAGTTCTGACATTCTTGCAATGGCACAAAAACACACAACAATAATGAATGCCACTCAGCAAGACACCATCACACATCAATATGAACACAACTGTGAGATACTGATATACGAGGTTTTGAACCTTACCAAGTTCTTTGTACAGTGGTGCCAAAATAAGTGCATGGTGGAAAGTTCACAAACTTCACTGTCAGACCTAGTATTTGTTATATATTGCTATGTTTTTGCAAAGAGATTGTGCAATCCTGAAAGTAATGTTTCTTCAAGAACTACTACATGGCTTGTCAGATTAATTTCTTTCTATGCTGTGTTTTTTGGCAGTCTTATAAATAATATTTTCTTTTATAATTGTGTATAATTTTGTTGCACTGGTTGTATTAGGAATTTATTTCATCACAAGTATTTTTTTTTCACAATCACTGCATTAGTTTTCTATTCTGCCATAACAAATTACCACAAATGTTGTGGCTTAAAATAATTGATTTTATCTTATAATTCTGTAGGTCAGAAGTCCTAGACAGATCTCAGTGGACCAAAATTAAAGTCTGAATAAGACCACATTTCTTTCTGGAGGCTTTATATTTGATTGCATTTTCCACCTAATGCAAACCAGACACATTCTTGACTTGTGATCCATTTTCTACTCACAAAAAGACATTAATAGAAAGTCAAGACTTTCTCATGCTACCATCTTTTTGTTTCTCCTCAACCAATAAGGGTCTCTAATTTTATGGAGCCATGTGATTATATTGGTTCCACCTGGATAATAAAGTTTTTAAAACCTGTTTTTACTTCTTCATTTGATTTGAAAAGGGCACATTTTAATTCTTTTCTTTCAGCAAAATTTCATTATCATCACCTATTTTTCACATTCTAAATGTAATCAATGAAAGGATATTAAAATGCAATCTTTTGTCAATATCATTTTAACTCGATAAGGTATTTTACCTTGTCTTAGACCTCAAAAATTTGTCATCATAATTACTAATGTATTGTCTACCCACTACTTTTTAAAGTTTGTTTGTATTTTTGGTAACTACTTGCCTCTCACTCCACCCTAAAATTTTCTTCTTTGTAAAGTATGTACTATTTTATCTTCTACACAGAGGATGTGTTAAGGATAAAGGTTGAATCATTGTCTACTTTCTTTGTGTGTATGTGTATGTATATGTGTGTGTATGTATAGATATGTGTGTATATATAACCTACATTATTAGTTGTTTTATAAGTTTTTGTTGATTGACATTTTCTGTGTTATTTGGATTCTGTTATTGCTTTGCATAACTTATCTTAAATTATTGATTATTTTGTGTGTGTTTCCCTTTCATTTTGATTTTAGAAACTTATTTTTGCATACATTGTTTGCCTGGGTGTCATTTGTGCTTATCTTGTGTCTTCATTTTGAGAAGGTACGTGTTTTTTTTCTGTTTGTTTGTTGATTGTTTTTTTTTTTTTTTTTTTTCAGTTCTGGAAAATTATCTGTAAATTTCTCTTTTAAAATTGCCTTTACTGGGGAGCGGAGGCAAGATGGCTGACTGAAGCCAGCTTTCCACAGAGGGTCCTGTCCAGAAGGAGAGTTAAAGAACAGAAGTTTAGCAAGAAAGCTGATGGTTCAGATCTGAGCCAAGAGAGAAGGTTGAAGAACACATTTCAACCCTGCAGAGATGAGATGCAATGCCAAATATACAAACAAAAGGTACAAATACCATTGCCAAGCAGACAGGATTCCCCTCCTCAATGAGAATGGCTTGCAGTATTCTCCATACAAACAAGCAAGCAGAGTTCAAATATCCTCCCATTTTATCCCACGGGAGATACCCTCTAAAAACCGGACCTCCTTCTCCTACTAGGGTGCCATGCATGGCACTCTCCTGACAGGCATGATAATGTATAAAACTGTATATATTCTCTACCTGCAATTTTGAACTCCCAGCACTCCACTCCACTCTCACCCTGAGATCTGGAAGCCTGTCCCCCATAGAGTCCAGATTCTTGGGCATTTTCTCAAGGGGTATGCATGGGGCATGGGCTCTTGCTGATCTGTGCTGATTCTCTGAAATGGGAGAGAGAAGTGGATGGTCAGCTGAGGGTCCTTCTCAGAAGGAGGGGTGGTGCCCTCAAGGCACAGAACAGCAGGCACAGCCGGAACAATAGAGCTCACATCCCTGGGAATATTTTGAAAGCACACTCCCAGTCTCTTTGGGCAACCAGAGGAGGCCCGGTATCTTCTCCGGTAGCAGCCACTGGTGGAACAGATCTGGGATGGAAATGTAGGCTCTGTGACTAAAGGGTATCCCTTAGGCAGTACACTGGCCTTGGGGGAGTGCAGGGACTAGAAAATGCACAAAGAGATAGCAGACTTCCAGGGTGAAGCTGACCCAGAGGACTGCTTCACTGAGTCTCAAAAACTGCAGCCAAGACTGGGCAGTGGCACAGACAGGGAATAGTTACTCAAACAGTGTCTGTATTCCCAGGACAGAAACAAATTCTGTGAAGTTGTTCTATTCTGTCAGCAACATCACTCAAGGTCAGGGCTGGAACTGAGTGAAATGCCCAGCCCTCATTAAATATCGGAGGTTGTCAGGCCTCATCTCCCCCTGCCAGATAGTGGCAGAAAGTGGCAGCCTGGCTGAGGAGACATAGATCTCCCTGTGACTCAGGCAGGCACAAAACCCCTGGAGTATCTGCTCATTGGAGGGAACTGGAACACAGCCTGGTGAGTTTACCAGTGACTGGATGTGACAGAGGTGCAAGGTGGGGAAGGAGACATCAACTTTCCCAGACTAATTTGCTGGGTGGGTCCTTCTGACCTCACAAAGCACCAGAGCAAATTATACTTGAGCTGCCAGCAGACCCTCACTATCTAGTTGCCAGAGACTTTTTCAACTCTCCCACCTGAGACCAGTGCTGACTGGGACAATCGATTTAGACCTCTTGAACTGGGCCAAACACATGAGACTATCTAAAGTGGTACCCAGAGTATGTGATTGTGGAAAGGTTTAATTTTCCTTTTCCAATTGTTG
This sequence comes from Arctocebus calabarensis, assembly GCA_963573935.1. Lineage (NCBI taxonomy): Eukaryota > Metazoa > Chordata > Mammalia > Primates > Lorisidae > Arctocebus > Arctocebus calabarensis. The sequence goes on from CAUYON010149087.1 coordinate 12,369, forward strand.
CCTGTGGGGGGTGGGGTGACTTAATTGCTGGTATTTCTCCACAGTTCAGATTTCAACCCAGAGTAACTGATTCACTAGGGTAAGACAGAGACCAGCTGAGAATAAGACAGAGCCACTTAACCCCACCACACCAAGAAGGTCCTCAGTTTCTCAGGCCATAGCCTGTGGGTCCTTGGCAAAGCTCTAGAGGAAAAGGTACAGACACCAGTCCTAGCTTTTGGGCAAAGGACTGGCCAATCACTACTCCTGGAGCCCCCAAACCAAATTCTTCTTATGTGCTCATCTAGCCAAATGGTGTAAAATAATCATGGAGTGAAATCAGCGGAAAAGCTCTGGTAATGTGAATATCCAGAGTAAATCAACACCCCCCAAGGAACAATTTGGTGGACACAACTGAAGATCCCATTCATAAACAGATGGCTGAGATGTCAGAAACTGAATTCAAAATTTCAATTGCAAATAAGATCAATAAAATAGAGGAAAAATCGGAATTAGAAATTCAAGGAGAATTTCAAAAGTTGTTCAAGAATTCAAGGAATTCAAAGACAAAATCATCAAAGATTTCGACACATTGAGACAAGAATTTGCAGCTATCAAATATCTGAGGAATACAGTAGAATCTCTCAGTAACAGAATGGAGCATCAGAAGAAAGGATTTCGGACATTGAAGACAAAGCTTTGGAATGTTCCCAAACTCTCAAAGAGGAAGAGAAGTGGAGAGCAAAAATGGATCATTCTCTCAGAGAGCTCTGGGATAATTCAAAGAGAAGTAATATTCACCTGATAGGGATCCCTGGAAGTGATGAAGTGGCTTCACAAGGAACAGAGTATCTTCTTCATGAGATCATGAAAGAGAACTTTCTAGACATGCCAAGAGATTCTGAAATCAAGATAGCAGACAGTTTTAGAACCCCAGCATGACTCAACCCAAATAAGACATCCCCCAGGCACATCAAAATTAACTTCACTAAAGTTAATATGAAGGAGAAAATTCTGAAAGCAGCCAGACATAAGAAAACCATAATCTACAAGGGAAAAATATTAGATTAACTGCAGATCTCTCTGCTGAAACCTTTCAAGCTAGAAGAGGATGGTCATCAACTTTTAATCTCCTAAAACAAAATAACTTTCAACCGAGGATACTGTATCCAGCTAAACTCAGTTTCTCATTTATGATGGAGAAATTAAATACTTTAATGACATTCACATGTTGAAGAAATTTGCCCTAACTAAACCAGTTCTCCAGGATACCCTTAGACTTATCCTCCATAATGAACAATGCAATCCTCCACCACAAAAGTAAACATACTTGAAAACTTTTGTCAAATTCCAATTTACACAGTGGTGAAAGGATTAAAAATGTCCAATGGACTTTTGAACAACTCAATACCCCAAATTCCACCAGGTTTATCAATATTCTCAATTAATGCCAATGGCTTAAATTGTCCTCTAAAGAGGCACAGTTTGGCTGACTGGGTATAAAAACTCAGGCCAGATATCTGTTGAATACAAGAATCTCATCTTACCTTAAAAGATAAATATAGACTCATGTTTGAAGGGATGATCATCTATATTCCAGGCAAATGGAAAGCAGAAAAAAGCAGGTGTTGCAATCAAAATAGGCTTTGTTGAAGACAAAATAGGCTTTAAACCAACAAAAGTAAGGAAGGATAAGGATGGACACTTCATATTTATTAAGGGTAACAGTCAATATTATGAGATTTCAATTATTAACTTTTATGTACCCAACCAGAATGCGCCTTAATTTATAAGAAAAACTCTAACAGACATGAGCAACTTGATTTCCCCCAGCTCCATTTTAGTCAGAGATTTTAATACTCCTTTAGTGGTGTTGGATAGCCTCTAATAAGAAGCTAAGCAAAGAAATTTTAGATTTACTTAACCATTCAACATTTGAATTTAACAGACATCTACATAACATTTCATCTTACAAAACTGAATGCACCTCCTTCTCATCAGCCCAAGGAACATACTCCAAAATCGATCACATCTTAGGTCACAAATCTAACCTTAGCAAATTTAAAATAATAGAAATTATTCCTTGCATCTTCTTGGAACATCAGGGAATAAAAGTTGAACTCAGTAACAACAGGAATCTGCATACTCATACAAAAACATGGAAGCTAAACAAACCCTATGCTGAATGTTAGATGGGTCATAGACAAGATTAAGAAAGAAATTACCAAATTTTTGGAACAAAATGACAATGAAGACATGAATTATCAGAACATCTGGAATACTGCAAAGGCAGTCCTAAGAGGGAAATTTATAGCACTGCCAGCCTTCCTCAAGAAAATGGAAAGAGATGAAGGTAACAACTTAATGGGACATCTCAAGCAACTGGAAAAGGAAGAACATTCCAATCCCAAATCTGGCAGAAGAAAAGAAATAACCAAAATCAGAGCAGAATTAAATGAAATTGAAAACAAACAAATTATAGAACAGATCAATAAATCAAAAAGTTGGGGTTTTTTAAAGGTCAATAAAATAGGAAAGCCTTTAGCTAACCTAACCAGGAAAAAGTCTAAAATCTCTAATTTCATCAATCAGAAATGGTAAAGATGAAATAACAACAGACTCCTCAGAAATTCAAAAAATCCTTAATTAATCTTACAAGTAACTTAATTCTCAGAAATATGAAAATCTGAAAGAAATTGACCAATACTTGGAAGCACACCACCTTCCAAGACTCAGCAAGAATGACTTGGAAATGCTGAACAGGCCTATATCAAGTTCTGAAATAGCATCAACTATACAAAATCTCCCTAAAAAGAATAGAATTGGACCCGATGGCTTCACATCAGAATTCTACCAAACCTTTAAAGAGGAACTAGTACTTATATTACCCAACCTTTTCCAAAATATAGAAAAAGAAGTAATACTACCCACCACATACTATGGAGCAAACATCACTGTGATCCCTAAAGCAGGAAAAGACCAATCAAAAGAAAATTGTAAACCAATATCTGTAATGAACATTGATGCAAAAATATTCAACAAGATCCCAACACATCAAACAAATTATACGCCATGACCAAGTGGGTTTTATCCTAGTGTGTCAAGGCTGATTCAATATCCATAAATCTATAAATGTAATTCAGGACATAAATTAAGAAACAAAGACCATATGATTCTCTCAATTAATGCAGAAAAAGCTATTGATAATATCCAGCATCCATTCGTGATCAGAACACTTAAGAAAATTGGTATAGAAGGGACATTTCTTAAACTAACAGAGGCCATCTGCAGCAAAACCGCAGCCAATATCGTACTGGAGTTAAATTGAAAACATTTCCACTCAGATCAGGAACCAGGAAAGGTTGCCCATTGTCTCCACTGTTCTTTAACATTGTAGTGGAAGTTTTAGCCATTGCAGTTAGGGAAGAAAAGGTGATCAAGAGTATCCATATAGGGACAGAAGAGATCAAACTTTCACTCTTCACAGATGATATGATTGTATACCTGGAAAACACCAGGGATTATACTATAAAACTCTTAGAAGTGATCAAGGAACATAGCAGTGTCTCTCAGGTTACAAAATCAACACTTATAAATCTGTAGCCTTTATATATACCAACAATAGCCAAGCTGAATAAACAGTCAAGGACTCAGACTCTCAAGGAAGATGGTGGTTGAGTAGCAGCTTCTGTGCAGCCGGGCACAGTGACAGTGGGGATAGAGGACCCCAGTCATCTCTGGGCAGTGGTTTTTTCCCAGAGGCTTCTCTTTGGTGATACAGGAGGTCAGTGAGAGACTTCTGGACCCCACAAGAAGGACGAAAGTGGTGGAAAACTGGCAAGTGGTGAGATGCGTTTGTTGGGTCTGAGGCTGCCTACAGCTGTAACCACAGCAATGGTGAGATTGCAAGTAGGAAAAGCCTTGCCTGGAGGCTGTTTTGTTTTTTTGTTGTTTTTTTTGGACTTGGACACTTGATTGAACTACATTGGGAGATCTTGGACCAGTGTCCAGATGACTTTGGGTGTTGTCTAGCACCCCAGACTGAGACACTGAGCTGTAAAGGAGCTAATATCATTCAGCTATGGGCTGCCCCTGTGTGTTGCACCACCAGGATCATCCAGGAGACCTTGGGCGAGTAATCTAGTGACTGAGCTGCCAAAGCAGGGATTGAGACACTGGGAAAGTGCAGAGATCCAAGTGTTTGGCAGACTGACATCTGTGGCCCCCAGGGACATAGAAGGAGAGTGAATTTGGTGCACTGGATAAGCAGGCAGCCATTCCAGGAGAGATCCCACAAGGATCCCATCTCCTTGTTCTCATGTGCTTTCCTTGGAAAGCTTTTGCTTTTCCAAGGTTTATGGCTTGGCGTGTCTTTTGAGTGTGCTGAGGAGTTATTTGGGTTCCCAAGCCTGCAGGGTCTAGGTAATCAGCAGAGGCTCCAGTTCCCATCTAGTTAGTACAGCTGTATCAACATTGTGATTAACATCTCATACCTCAGAAGATCACCTGTTGCCCAGTCAATACTTAGCAAGATATATCTACCATTTGGTTTCTTGGTTGTGGGGATTTTGTTTTTGTTTTTTGGTGTTGGATTTTTTTTTTTTTTAATTTCAACATTTTTCCTTGGCACTTTTTTCTTTTTCTTTTTTTTTCGCCATTCTAGTTTAAATACAATCTTCCAATTTTGCCTTCTTCAACAATTAGAATTTCATTTTTGCTAGTGTTTTGTCCCTATTATTTGTTCCCCCTAATTTTATTCCATAAGGGTTTTTGTTTGTTTTTTTTCAGTTCAAGTTACAGGTTTTTTGTCTTTCCTCTCTACCTGGTGGAGGTGGGGTATTGTGTCTGAGCTGCCTAGCAAAGAGCTGTTGTCCTCAAGGGAATCACCCAACCCAGCACCCCCAGAAGTTGGGAGTCTTTAATGTTGGGCCCTAGTACCCTGCTATAAACCTGTATTTCTCCTGTTTCTCTATTTCAGTGCCTCTCTTCTTTTTGTCAATATATCCTTTTACTCATCCCCTCTTCTTTCCTTTTTTCTTTTTCTCTCTCTCTTCTCTAAATCTTTTTTCTCCTCTTGCTCTTCAGTCTTTTCATCCTTCTGGTCTTGCACCAGAAGGACTCATTAAAACTTTAGGCCAGCGCTACAGTAACTTAAAGAGCAAGAAGAAGTGAAAAGAAAATTAGGGCAAGGAAAAAGACACAAGAGCGCACTCATGAAGAAGAATCAGCAGAAAAATCCTGGCAACATGAAACCCCAGGCCAGAGTAACCACTTCTAGGGATCATGAGATAGCTACTGCAGAATATCTCTCCTATAAAGAAATGTTAGAAATGACAGAAAAGGAATTTAAAATACAGATAATGAAAACAATAAAGGAAATTGCTGAGAAAGTGGAACATAATCAAAAAGCAATGAAAGAAATTGCTGAGAAAGTGGATAATAACCAAAAGGAAATTCAAAAACAGAACGAAATAAGAGATGAATGATAAGAAGAAAATAGAAAGGATATAGCAGAGCTGAAGGAACTGAAGCAGTCAATTAAGGAACTTAAGGATGCAATAGAAAGTATCAATAACATATTGTATCATGCAGAAGAAAGAATCTCAGAGATAGAGGATAAGTCTCTTGAGACTACTCAGATAGTTAAAGAGGCCAAAAAAAAAAAAGAAAAAGAGAGAGAGAGAAAGCAGAACATTCACTGACAGAATTGTGGGACCTTATGAAGCATTCAAACATACCAGTTATAGGTATTCCTGAAAGGGAAGAAGAATGCCCCAGAGGCATGGAGGCCATTCTAGAAACTATTATAAATGAAAATTTCCCAAATATCACCAAAGATTCTGACATACTCCTTTCAGAGGGATATTGGTCCCCTGGTCATCTCAACTCAAATAGAACTTCTCCAAGGCACATTGTGATGAATTATCTAAACTCAAGACAAAAGAAAATATGTTCCAAGCTGCCAGGAGTAAGTGCCAACTAACCTACACGGGAAAACCTATCAAGGTGACCACAAACTTCTCTAATGAAACTTTTCAAGCCAGAAGACAATGGTCATCTATCTTTAACCTACTTAAACAGAACAATTCCAGCCCAAAATTCTATACCCTACCAACCTAAGCTTTGAAATTGATGGAGAAATCAAATCTTTTATTTATATGCAAACATTGAGGAAATTTGTCACAACACGACCGGTTTTATAGGAAATACTTCAACCTATCCCATACACTGACCATCACGATGGACCTTCAGCAAAAAAACACCCAGAAAATATAGGACAGAACCTAGTTTCCCTAATGATGCAAAAGAGAAAACTAACCAATGAACTTTTACAAAATAAGATGAATAGAATGCTACCACACTTATCAATTATCTCAATAAATCTCAATGGTTAGAATTCCCCACTGAAGAGCCATGGATTGGCTGTTTGGATTAAAAAACACAAGCCATCTATTTGCTGTCTGCAGGAAACATACCTCAAGCCAAAAGACAAATTAAAACTCAGAGTTAAGGGTTGGAAGTCAATTTTTCAGGCAAACGAAACTCAAAAGAAAAGAGTAGTTGCGATCTTATTCTCAGAAACATGTAGATTTAAAGCAACTAAAGTTAAAAAATGCTGGTGGTTGCTTCATATTGGTTAAGGGAAAAAGAAGAACACAAAGACATTTCAATTTTAAATATTTGTGCACCCAATTTAAATGCTCCCAGATTCTTGAAACAGACCTTGCTTAGTCTGAGCAATATGATATCCTATAACACCATAATAACAGGGGACTTTAACACCCCTCTCTCAGAGCTGGACAGATCCTCTAAACAGAAATTAAATAAAGATATTAGAGATTTAAATGAGACTTTAGAACAA
>CAUYON010149088.1:0-12556 GCA_963573935.1 Arctocebus calabarensis
TTGCATGGGCATTTTTAATCTTACACTTTCTTGCATAAAAAAAATATAGCACGTGGTCACAAACAGTATGGAGATAAAGACCAGCATGCCAAACTGTTGCGGCTGTGGCAGCATGACAAGGGCGAAGTGGATGAGGTCCATGAGGTAGTTCAGGGAGCACTGCAGGCCGTTCATGGCCCCTCGTTCCATTTCTGGAATGTTCTGGAGAAGCTGGGTCACAGTGAGATCAAAGGACCAGAGGCCTGTAGGGGAGAAATAACTGGGAAGAGATATCAGAGGACACTGGTGAGAACTCTGCTCTGGCATTGACTAGCACTGTTGCCTTGGGCAAAGAAAACTTTTCTGTGCTTGATTTCCTTATCTGTGAAATTGGAATTTTTCTAGCACTGTCTTATTAAGGGATTCTGAGATGTATTGTGAACTGGGTCGCACTGTGCCTGGCACATGGCAGTTCTTGTCATAATTTGTGGTATTATATTTATCTTTTTGAATCACTATCATCACAGAGGCACTATAAACTTCATTTTGGATGTACTTACTTATGCCCTCACTTCATTGCAGAAATGTTCGGGACAGAAAGCAAAGATGTGCTTCAAACCCAGCTGTAATTATAGATTTTCCCCTCCCTTCTGGCTCAGTAGAGGAGGAACTGGCCTCATTTCCCCATATCCCCACATTCAACCACATAAAGAGGATGCATTTGGTTACATTGCAGGGGCTTTGCAGAAGCCTTTAGAGCAGAAGCCAGCTGTGGTGATGACAATGCTGCCCTCCCATGACATCAGGGAGACATGTTCCTGGCTTGCTGGGCTTCTGGATTCTCCCTGGGGTCCTGCTCTGGCCCTGCAAGGGTCTTCTATTTTGCCTCTGTCCTGATCCCCAGACTTAGTTCTGGACTCAAGAATTACTTAGAGATAACATTTTCTAACCTCCACTATCTGCCTTTGCAAAGCACCAACCAGGCCCTCTGGCCTCCTGGGCTAGCCACCCTGCCCAGGTCCTCCATCCTCCTGACCTATCCTGATCACCCCAATGACCTTTATCAAGTTTATCAAGGCTTGACCTGCCAAGGACTTTGCTCCACACCAGACTCTGACCCAGAGTAAAATCCCCACACCTGTCCTTAAGCTTACTAAGTTAGGAAGTATTTGTAAATGTTGCAATGATATAATGTGAAGTGCTCAGGGAGTTGAGGGCTAGTTATGCGCTGAAAATTATCTCTACATTGAGGGCAAAAAGTTACAGTTCCAAGGTTTTAAAAAGCAAAGTGAATTTTGGGCAGCTCCTGTGGCTCAGCAAGTAGGGTGCTGGCCCCACATACCGAGGGTAACAGGTTCAAACCCGGCCCCGGCCAAAATGCATCAAAAAATAGCCAGGCATTGTGGCAGGTGCCTATAGTCCCAGTTACTCAGGAGGCTGAGGCAAGAGAATCACCTAAGCCCAAGAGCTGGAGGTTGCTCTGAGCTGTGGCTCCAGGGGCAAAATAAGACTCTGTCTCTACAAAAAAAAAGCAAAGTGAATTTTAAGCAATGTGGCAAATGTTATATAACCAGAGTTCTGTGATTTAGTGCCCATCACAGTGGAAACAATTTGCCATATATACTTGGCAAATACATAGGGTGAACCATGTTGTGGGTGCTACATGTTGAAGGCAGGCCACAGGCCATGTCACCCACTGAGAGGGCCAAGTCGTGGCAGCCACCTGGCCTGACATACTGACAAAGACTTCCTGTATACTTTTGGGCACTGGTGGTTTTGATGCCTGCAGTTTCAACCCCTCACCACCAAACCCAAAGTCATTTGTAATCCTGGCAGGAATAAATGCAAATGGCACGTACTGGCATTGGGTGTGAGGCATTCCAAAGGGTCCGTTTCACCACTAAGCACTATGGTTCTCTATGTCTCTCTGCCCACCTCACATCCCAGCCCTCACACCGCATCACTCATGAGAGTAACCAAATGGCAGCTAAAACAGCAATGACGATGAGGACCAAAGGTGAAAGTGAATATTCCTTTTCAGCAGGTAGTTTCTATACTTCAGAAAGTGTTGTGCTACTCATGTCAACCTATGGGAATTCATTTCAGTGCATCCTCTGGACATGCCCAAAAGGTACATACTGTTATCTCTAAGATATTCCATGTTAGGGATAAGGAAACAGTGACACAGGGAACTTAGGTAACTTGCCAACACTGGCAGGGCCTGGCTCTGGGCCCTGATCTACACCCCTCATAAATGTCAAATGTTCTGTGTCTTAGAATTTTCATTCAAGATACAACAAAAAAGATTGTTATGACAATGACAATGGAGAAAAAGCCAAGGTTCTCGCACACTGAATGTTTTTCCAGATTGCAGGCACTGCTGATCAACTTCTGTGTTTTCCAAATGTGGCCATTTCCTTTGCATCGGGAAGAGCCAAGTTACCCTGGTAGACAGGAGTGGCTGGTAGCTTTTTCATTTCGCTTTAAACTAAATACTTTATTGTAATATAATGTAAATTGTATAAGTCTTAGATGGTCATTCTTCTCTCAGTTATTTTTGCAATTAAAGGCTAAAAGGGCAAGGCAAAACCCTGATAAAGATACCTACCCATCGGGTTAAAATATTTTAGAGGTGGTAATCTCTAGATGAAAGAATAGGTTTCTAAGTCAGCTGTTTGGATTCAGGAGCACAGTTTCTTTCTCATACCTACACATTACATCAGAGGAATGAGGTTCCCAGGCTAGCCCATGGTTTTATATCCTTTTTAATTGAGGCTACCACACTCTCATTTCCTCTCTAATAGGCTAAAACATCTGTAGACCCAGGGGTTCTGGGTCTCCATGGCAGAAGTCAGAAACACACGCCCTCATCCCTTTGCTCTTACCTCACCATGTCCTCAGAGAAGAGAAGATGAAGCCTGGAGGGTAGGGTCTCAGGGCCTTCTCAGGGCTCAGTGGGAGGAGAGAATGTAGGAAACAGGGAGGTGTGGGGGAAGGGTGTTGGAATGAGTTGGGAAGACACACTGGGTCTCTGATCTGAACCTCCCACCACTGCCATTTCCACTCCCCTCCCTATTTCTGACCTCGGGGTAGGGAATCCCCTTGCTCTGAGCTGTACCCTCAGGGAGAGGATTTGAAGGTGGTGACTTTACATTTGGAGGGGAGGGAGAAGGGCTGTACAAAGAAATGATGTTCTCTGGGTGAAAACCTGATCATGGAGATTCTACACCAGAGAGCCTGCCCTGATCTCTTCCCAGGCTGAGACTCTGAGGGTCTAATCACTAGGGCCAGAGTACTATTATGTGGTGTCTGTGGCTTCACCATCCATCCCCACAATGGTACTGCTGAAGTCACCAGACATCAAATGACCAAACTTCTTAAAATTTGTTTTAATAAACACCCTAACCAAATGAGATATGTCCTCACTGCCAGGTATAAATGATATGGTATGAATGACATATAATTGGTGGCAGAGTTCAAACCCCAAGACCCCCAGACAAGCTTGTCAACCCTCAGGGTTAGGGTTCTCAGGGAAGAGTTGCATTGCCCTGCCCCCAGTAGCCAAGGAAAGCCTCTCCCTCACCCCACCTCCACACTAAGCAGCCCTCTTTGCTCTCTCCTCATCCAAGATTCATTCATAAAACAAGGATTCAGGCCAAAATACTCCTTTAATGTAGATGCCATCTGTAGCATTTATTTGTTTGCTGCCCAGGAAATAAGTATTTTCCCTTCCCTAAATCTCCATGTTCTCACCTTTCTGCCTTGCCTTTGACACTGACTACCGTTCCTGGAAGATGTTTCTTTCTCCATGTCACCTACTTGTCCCCCAGGGATGTCTTAATTATGCCTTCCTCTAGAAAGGAGCCTCAATCCTCCAGACCAGGTTTTGGTATTCCTCCTGTGTGTTCCCAGTCCTTCATTCTGCCCTAACATAGCTCCTATCACTAAGTTGCTGACAACTTATTTACTGGTCTCCTGCTCAGACTGTAAGCTCCACAAAACTAAGAGTTTGTCCAAATAACTCTGATATCCCCCCTGTCTATGATAGTTTTTGTCACATAACAGTTCCCCATGAGTGAATGATAAAGTTTACAATGATGCAGTGATGAGACCATCAAATGTTTCTAAGATTATTTAGCAACATCACATCCTGCAGAATTGCATACTGCTACTGACTCACACACAGCTCACTGATTCATGCCAGGATCACTCCTGAGAAGAGCAAAATGATACAGGTGTAAGACTCGGGATGCTCGGGGCTCCACTGGCCTTCAAACAGAACCGTGCTGTTGGTCCAGTGGATGGAGGACCGGTCCGGGAGGATGGGCTGGTTCAGGTTTCTTTCAAAGGGCTATATATGTACCTGGTCTTCCTTTATCAACTCATGGTTTGAAGAAGAGTTTTTGCTTATTGTGAGAAGAATGCCAAATTAAAAGGACTTCCAGGAACAATGACAGAAAGCACGCAGAGCATTAAACAACTTCTAAGTGGAGCCAGCTGGATATGACCCCGGTGGTGACCAAACCATATTGCCCCCGGAACCGGGTGAAGAGAAATGTACCCATGAGACCAGATAGAGCTGAAAAGGCCATGAGGATGCTAAGTAGGGAGCCTCCGATCCCTTGGGTGTAGGCAAAGCCAGTGGTGATACAGTCAAACCCCAGAACTGTCATGTAGAGGAAGGCCAAGCCTAAGCCAGCTAGGAAGACGGTCTGCCTGCGGTAGGCTTCCCAGCCTTCGCAGCACATGTAGAGAAGCCTTCGCATGTTTTGAAGACAAAGAGCACAGCCTGGAGTCGTGGACTGTTGTCTTTCAAGTTTAGATTTGTGGTCATTTGGCTTTTCCAAAGTTCTGGGCTTGTGGGTGAATCCATCAGTGAATTCCCAAGAGTCCATTTCACCTAAAATAAAATCTAGATAAGCTTTAACTTAGTACCCTGCCCACATCCCCTCATCCCATCCCCAACCTCATCCTTGTTGGACAGTTCCTGTGTACACTGATGGCTTCTGCTCTGTACACTGATAGCACCTGTCTCTCTGCCAGAAGAGCTCTCTCCAGCCACCTGACACGAGGCACAGGCTGTTAGTGCCCTGTGAACAACTCCCGACCCATCAGTGATGAGAGTTGGTGGGTAGACACCCCAGTTTCCTAGCACTTGGTAAAATGGTTCTGAGGTCTGTCCCACACAGTTCTCTCAGAAGATCGTCAACAGGACTGAGTCCCACTGCCTTCAATGGTGACCCTTGTACTGGGTGGACATAAAGTTCGTGTGCAACTAGTAAACTGCATACAAACTTTATGGACACCCTGTATTAATATACACTTTGCTGGATTTTCTCTCTTCCCCGTCTCACTTCCCACTTCCTAGGATCGCCTTCCAAAGAGATTACATTTTACCCCAAATCCTTATCTCAAGGATTGCTCTTGAAAGAACCCAGAGATACATAGTCAAGCCAGGAAGGTGGCATTGAAAAGAGGAGGACACAGGACAAGATTTCACATGCTTGAAACTTGGTCATGAACTCCCGGAAAACAGTGGTAGATATTTCCTCTGGTGATTTTTCTAGGGAGTGAAAAAAACCCAGGTACTTATGGGAGAAAAAATGGCAAATAGCATCAGTCTTCCAGGACAGAATAGACAATGACTATAAACAGATTAAAAAAAATACACACACACACACATATATATATAAAACCATTTATGAGAGATATTTAGCACAAATTAAGACTAGTTCTCTAGGCCAGGCATGGTGGCTCACACCTGTAATCCTAGCCCTCTAGGAAGCTGAGGTGGGAAGATCACTGAAGCTCAGGAGTTCAAGACCAACCTGAGCAAAAGTTAGACCTTGTCTCTGCTAAAAATACCAAAATTAGGTGGGTGTTGTGTTGAACATTTGTAGTCCCAGCTACTTGGGAGGCTGAGGCAGGAGGATTACTTGTGCCTAGGAGTTTGAGCTAGGCTGATGCCATGGCACTCTAGCACTCTAGCCTGACCAACAGAGTAAGACTCTGTCTAAAAAAACCCCAAAGACTAGTTCTCCAAAGAACTAAGCAAGTCACATAAGGCTCTGGAGGAAAGACAAAGGGGCAGGTAGGCCAAATTCTTCTAGACTGACAACCAGGGGAAGCATGATGCTTTTTTTTTTTTTTTTTTTGAGACTGAGTCTCACTTTCTCACCCTCAGTAGAGTGCTGTGACATCACACAGCTCACAGCAACCTCCAACTCCTGGGCTTAGGTGATTCTCTTACCTCAGCCTCCCGAGTAGCTGGGACTATAGGTGCCTGCCACAATGCCCAGCTATTTTTCTGTTTTGCAGTTCAGCCAAGACTGGGTTTGAACCCACCACCTTCGGTATATGGGGCCAGCGCCCTACTTGATGAGCCACAGGCACCACCCAGCATGATGCTCTTAATAATAGAAATGAATTTATTACCAGAACAATTTTTAAAAGATAACAATAACAACAACAATAAAATACCCCAAACTGACTTATATTTTGCTATATGCTAGTTAGTAAAATAGGGCTCTCATAAACTGTCTTGTTACAATTAATGAAATCAGTTCTGTTTTGTATTTATAGACTGTGAGACAGAGTGTATAATAAGTTAACCTTGCAAGGTCACACAGGTAATAAGTGACAGATAGGAAAGATACAGTTCACTCTATGTACCCATTAATCATCTAAATACGTCTATCTATCTACCTCTTTCTACAAATAAATGTACTTTATTTATTCAAGGAGATATGGTATACTTCAGCTCCAAAACAGCTTGAGACAAAAGAGAATTAATTGTAAGAAGTCCAGAAAAAGAAACTGATCAGAAGCAAGTCCTAGACTGTGTTGTATTAAGCAGATGGGCAACATTGTTAACATGCAGGGATGGCTCTTCCTTTGGGAGAATAAGGTTGTGTCTACTGGCAAGTCCCCCTTCCTTTTATCCTTATTATACTGTTAGGAAATTTCTGATTTAAAAAAAAAAAAACAAAAAAATCACAGTTGATAATAAGGATGGCCAATTCGTCATACTGTCTTGACCAAAGAGAGGTCCGTAGTCCTTGACATAGTTGTCTCTCTAACTTAGCATCTTTGGGGAGACTGTTCATTAGTGAGATAGGAAGGAGTAATTTGCTCCAAGGATGTCGGCATAGATTCTCCAGGGTGTATACTGCACCTTGAGGTGCTTTAAATTGAAGTATTACTGAATGGAGCCCCTGGAGTTTTGCAGTGCACAACCTGTGTAACTGTATAAGGCAGCCTAGCCTGCCCCCACCATTAAGATCAGTGGTATAAACTACATGACCAATGGCACAGCTGGAGCTTTCTCATTTATCACTGCTTCTAGGCACATTTGCAGATCAAATGTTGAGATTATGATCAGACACAAGTTCTGAAGAGAATAAATGAAACACATGAAGGGCAAAAAAAAAGAGTAAAGTTTCTCTCTAAGTCTGCATTACCTTGAATGTTCACAGTCTCTTGTTGCCTTTCTGGGAAGTGCCCCTCTGTGTGTTGCTGAGGCTTCACAGCCAACTGGGGAACTAGTTGATAAACTCTGGACAGAAATAGAAACTCTACAAGAAGTGAAACCACGTTCCATCCAAGGATGAAACCACAACCAATCACATGAGATGCCCATGTCATCACCTGGCCCACAGACAGGGGAGCAAATATATTGATGATCTGGTCCAGCTGCCAGATTGCTGCATTCATCCCTGTGAGAGGAGGGAGACATTGCAACTTGTGAGTCGTTCCTTCTGATGAATTTAACATCATGCATTTGCTAGATTTGCTAGCCGTGCCCTGAACAAATGATGGTGAAAATAGGAAATTTCCCTTTGGGTTAACTAATCAGTCATAGCATTTTCAACCTGGAAAAGAACTTTGAGATCAGTTTTGATGGAACTTGCACAATTAAAAAATAACTAAACTGAGGCATAGAGAAACTAGGTGACTTGAAGCTAATTACTCTAACTCCCATCTATCTCAAAACACTTTTCCACTACAACCCACCATTTTAACAATAATATTAATAGTCATTACTATACCCAACCTGGTAACAGGGGAGGAAGATGACAATGGGAGGATAGAGGACAAAATTAGTTGAATACTTACCCTTACTCTGTGCCAGGCACACATAGTTCTAAGCTTTCTACATATAGTCATCTCCATCCTCACAACAAGGGCAATCAATGTTCCTTTCACAAGTTAGAAAACTGAGGCAAAAAGCAATGAATTTGTTTGCTCAAGGTCACAAAGGTGGAGATGAGATTTAAAGCTAAGCAGTCTGACTCAGAAACATATTGTCCTGACTATTCCATGATCATTGATGATATTTACAAAATCATTTTTTAAATTGTCCTGGACTTCAATGAAATTCTACACTTTATCTTAGACTTCTTCAAAATTAATTAAATGAGAATAGGAAGATTTTCTTCACCCAAAGACAGAGAACACTTAAGACATCATGCCACCAAGCTTTTACTCACATAGCTGTTTTATTTTGGGTGGTCTTATTTAAGCCACAGTACATCCAAATAAGTGAAGTTCAGAAGAAAACATGATTATAAGGAGTTTTTACTCTCTGAAGGGCATAATTTTATGCTTCTTTTATCTTGGCCATCAACTCTCAGGAACATTTTCTAGCAGAGAATACCAATTGCACAAATACACAGTGGGACAAAAATCCTCATTTTAAGTTGGCAATTTGAATTCATACTGCAATATGAATAATCTGAATTTTATAAATGGAAGGGAAAACAAAGAAGATGCCAATTTCTTTTTTCTTTTTTTTTTTAGAGACAAGAGTCTCAAGCTGTCACCCTGGGTAGAGTGCCGTGGCATCACAGCTCACAGCAACCTCAAACTCTTGGGCTTAAGTGATCCTCCTGCTCAGTCTCCCACATAGCTGGGACTATAGGTGCCTGCCAGAATGCCGGGCTATTTTTTGGTTATGGTTATGATTGTTGTTTGGCAGGCTCAGACTGGATTTGAATCCATCAGCTCTGGTGTATATGACTGGCACCCTAACCATTGAGCTACAGGCGCTGAGCCAAAGATGCCAGTTTCTTTCATTTAGCTCCATTATTTTGAAAAATCCCACCTCTACTTTCAGTCATGATGGTCACATTTGAGGAATTAGTGGGAGAGTATGTGTGTTCGGAAGCTTATCACTGGCCAGAATTAAGCAATCTTTTAATTTACTTGTTTTCCAGGTCTAAAATTGACCAGGAACTTGGTGACCCACAGAGGTCACTTTGGCTTCTCCATGCCAAAAAAGTTGTCTTGGGTCACACATTAAACACACAAACCCTAATGGAAACTGATGAGCACAACAACAAAGGTCCATGTGTAATTTCCATGATATCTCATGATATCTGACACCATAGTTAAGGAAAAAATTCCTATCATCTGCATGTGCCCCACAGGCCACAGGTTGGACACTCTTGACTGCAGCTGTAATGTTAAGTGCTTTTACAAATCCTGTGTCTCATAGAATCCTTCCCAAAGCTGCAGATGAGGAAAATCAAGTTCGAAAAAGTTAGGTAATGTGCCCCAAGATATGCAGCTAGTAAGTAGCCCAGCTGGTTTTAGCTTAATTCAAAGTCAAGACTGGTTTATTCCAAATAATGTTCTCTCAAAGATGTTTTATGCTGCCTTTCTGAGAGCCCTGCACGGCTCCTTAGCTCTCTGCTGATCAGGGGAACCTCCACCAGCCAGCTGGCTTCTGTTGCCACCTGTGAGGCTCACGATCCAGTCCCTTTGAATGGCGATGGTCAGTGCGGTACCTGCCAGGTTTGCCAAGGCTGCCAGTGTGGTCGCCACCGTATAGCAGGCCACCTGCCGGGAAAGGGAAAAGGATTTTGGAACCCAGAATAGACTTCCTTTCCACTGTGCTACATACAAGTATGTCTCTGACAGCCCAAGGGACATTATTCTAAATGAACACAAAGATCTTTGTGAGAAAAAGTTCAATGTAGGTTTGGAGCCAGATGCTTTGTGTTAATGTGAAGCATTTCATTCTCCCAGCCCATCGTACCTCAGGGCAGAGCCAATGTTAATTTGCACCTTGCAGACACAGACTGTGCTGATCTGCCATCTTCACATCTGTGGGATTTCAGCAAGGCTTCACAGATTAGGGGGGCAAATGCTAAGGGAAAGTTAGCCAGATCCAAAACCAGTGAGCAGAGCTGCTCAGAGAACACTCCCAACAGACATTCAGGCCTGTGTTGGTGACACCCGTGCAGGTGGCGCAGGAGGGGCTGGGAGTCACTCACAGTGAACCAGCCATGCCAGATTTGTTCCATCTCCTTCTTGTAGGAGAACATGAGCATCAGCACGATGCAGCAGACGGTGATGGAGGCGTTCTGAGTGAAGAGGGCGGTGTGAGCCACTGTGGATGGAAACACCCCAGCTCAGTTTTTACTCTTGGTTTGAAAAGGCAGGTCACAACTACATCATCGCTGAAGGTAGATTCACTGCATTAGGCCAAATCCTGCGGCTGCCAGAGTTAACATGTTCATCAGCAATTACCGGCTTCCGAGGCGAAAAAGCAGGCTTGTGCACACATGAACAGCAAAGGCTCTGCGACCACAAGAAAAAAAAAAAAGCTGGACTTTACAAGGGAATGAAAGCGTACTTTTGGAGAAAGATCATATGAAAAGCCAGTTTCCAGATAAAGCAAGGAATTTCATATTTTCCATACTCCATCACACTCTTCTGGATTGAATTTGTAACTGAAGTTTAAGGACCAACACTCTAGACTTTAAACAAGCTGGTCTTTTCAACGATGTGGCTTCAGACAATGCCTTCCCAAGTCTTCTCTGTGGGATGAAAACAATCATGTTGACTAGTAAGGAAGAGAAGAAGAAAAACCTACCATAGCCTGCATCTTACTGGACAAAGGAAGCTTAGGAGATCCAGACAAAAGGTAAAAGTAGACCTACATTAGAACAAATAAGTTTCCAGATATTAATTACTAGTTTAGACAGATTACCTGGTACAAAAGATATGTTTTATGCATAGAAATTATCTTTAATAAAAATAACACATGTTATACACAGGTAATACCAGAATATTAACAAGGAGGCTTCTCAGTAATTTAGAATTAAAAACATGTACTAGGTAAAGATCTGTATTGAAATATTTGAAATATAGCACCAGAGAATGATGACATAAAGCTGAATATCTCTTTTTTCTGGAGTTTTTAAGTTATGTTCTATTGCCGTTCAGTTCATATCTAAAATTTTTTCACTAAACAACTCCACAAAAGCTAGTGAGGTCATAATGTACCACTTAATTATGTATGTCATAGTTATGAGTATTACCTTTATTTCTTGGTTTCCTGTCAATCCAATCACCAATTAAGACCCCAAATATTTCCTTTTTTTTCTTTTTTTTTTGAGACAGAGCCTCAAGCTGTCACCCTGGATAGAGCGCTGTGGCATCACAGCTCACAGCAACCTCCAATTCCTGGGCTCAAGCAAGTCTCTTTTTTTTTTTTTTTTTTTTTGAGGCAGAGCCTCAAGCTGTCACCCTGGATAGAGTGCTGTGGCATCACAGCTCACAGCAACCTCCAATTCCTGGACTCAAGTGAGTCTCTAGCCTCAGCCTCCCAAGTAGCTGGGACTACAGGCGCCCGCCACAATGCCCGGCCATTTTTTTTTTTTTTTTGGTTGCAGCCGTCATTGTTGTTTGGCGGGTGCGGGCTGGATTCGAACCTGCCAGCTCAGGTGTACGTGGCTGGCGCCTTAGCCCGTTGAGCCACTGGCGCCAAGCCTCAAGAGAGTCTCTTGCCTCTGCCTCCCAAGTAGCTGGGACTACAGGCGCCCGCCACAACACCTGGCCATTTTTTGGTTGCAGCTGTCATTGTTGTTTGGCGGGCCCAGGCTGGATTCGAACCCGCCAGCTCAAGTGTACGTGACTGGCGCCTTAGCCCGTTGAGCCACAGGCACTGAGCCAAGACCCCAAATATTAACACAGATCCAGCCACCACTAAGCCAAATACTGCTGATAGAAGAAGAATATGTCCATATAATTCTATCAGGAACACAGACATGGCAAAGTGTCACATTTGGTCTCCTTGTAAGTCAGTAGAGGCAAAGCATGTTTTAATCATCAGCCTAAAAGATGGGAAAAAATTAAAATCCAGAAGGATGTATTTCTTCCAAAGGACATGTAATATGCAGGATTTAAAAACAGAATGTCAAAATTATGTTTTTATGCAATACACCCATAATTTTATTTTTCTGCAATATAGTTATAAATTTTAAAAGCTGGACAGATTGTATTTTAAAATCCTAAGACCATCAAAGAGTCAACAAGCTAATGAGAACATAACAGATGAACACTGGAGAGAATATAAGAACCCCAAGAAATAATAAGCTCAGATGTCTGAGGACATCTGTTGATTAAGAAAAAACAATGGGGAGGAGCCAAGATGGTGGCCGAGTAACAGCTTCCTTGCAACTGGGCTCAGTGAGACTGGGGAGAGAAGACTTCAGGCATCTCTGGCTGGCGAGATCTGCCCAGAAACATCCCTTTGGGGACACAGGGAGACAGTGTGAGACTTCTGGAC
>CAUYON010149090.1:0-14793 GCA_963573935.1 Arctocebus calabarensis
GCTATGGAAACTAAAACTCAAACTGTTTTTTTAGTAAAAACTTGTCTTTTTCCTTCTCTGATTGTTGAAATGCTTTACATTTGAATTTTTGTAATTATTAAGAAAAATCCCACACTTCCTAAATAAAAAAATTTCTTCTAAAAAAAAATAAATAAATAAAGGAGGGTGGAAGTGGCCATGCAATGGTGCTTCCTTTTCTTGTGACAGGTGTGAGGCACAGAGGTTGCCTTTATGGAGAAGCTGGGAGTGAGCCCAGGCAGCAGGTGACAGTAGCCTGGATGACCTAAGGCCTGACCTCCTCCAATGTGTCCCCTCCTGGCCCACTCTCATCACCACATCCTCTCATTTCCTATTCCCACTCTTGTCTGTTAGTGGTAATGTGGCCAGAGCCCTCTGTTGAGAACTCTGGTGGGCTTTCCTAGGAAGCTGGTGTGGAGCCAGGGATGGCTCTGCCTGCCCTGGGCTTCTAATGGTAGATCCCTGCCCTTTTTGAGCTGCTTCATCTTTCACATGGCTGTCCCCATTCTTAGACACCCCCCCTGCCCCCGTAGCTGAGGAGGAAGCCTTCTCTGAAGATACCTTTAGGGAACACCATGATCTTCTGGAACCATCCAGAACTTGGGCATTCAGTAGTGTGAGAATGAATGACACTAGCCTTTCCTAAACTTGGAAATCCTACAGATGACCCAGGGGACTTGTCGGTGCCTGCTGTGGCACCCCATCACTGTGCGAATGTTAACAGCCGGGACACCGATTGAAGATATGTGCCTGCAAGAGGTGGGTGGGTTTCCCATCTGTTCTCCAAGAGCCCCCAGAAACCTCTCTTGGCCTTTTATTGAAGCATGGAACCACAGAAGTGGGGGGCCCACATGCTAGGATCACATGTTTATTGGTTTCTAAGTGCTCTTTGGGGCCTGACTCCCATCTTGTTGCCCTAGAACATTGCAAAGTATAACACTTGCTTGCTAACCAGCTACCGATCCTATCTAATGCCTGCAGTTGTTGAGGGCTTGTATTTGGGCTGCAAAACATCTCTATGCCGGCTAGGAGATTGTCTGACTCCCAGCACCTTCTTCAAGTGCCGGTGGCTGCTTCTATAAGCCTGGTGCTCGGTCTCCTTCAGGACTAGTTAAAATGGGACTCCCAAACCACACCTAAATGTATGGAATCAATTCTCCCAAGAGAAAGACCTGGGTATCCATTCCGTTAACAAGCATCCTACCTGGCTCTTCCTATTAGCAAAGTTTGGAAATTATTCCAAGTCAACACTTTGGGAGTTTGGACAAGTTATAGTCTCAAAATTATAATGTACAGGCTCAGGTATCCCCGAGTTTTGTGCTTCACTGCCAGGTACCCTCACAGACAGAAACATCATGTGGAATGAGGCTCCAGGTCACAATAGTGGGCTACCAGTAGCCCCAGGTCTCAGAGCCCAGGTCTCTCAGACCCCAGCTCAGGGATCTCCCTTCTTAGCATAGTGTCTTAGGAGCCTCAGAATGGGGTGAGCTGCTCAAGAGATGAGACAATCGAGAAAGGGCAAGGATCTACAGTCAGGACTCCAGGGCAGGTATGGCCAGCTCTGGCCCCTCACACCAGCTTTGCAGGAAATAACCCTGCTGGGGTTCTCAGCAGAGGGGTCATGGCCATGTTGCTACCAATAAATAAGGGTGGGAATAGGAAATAAGAGGCGTGGAGATGAGGGTGGGCCAGAGGGACAGTTGGGGGAGGTTGAGTATCATGTCCTCCAGGCTACTCTCACCTGCCACTGGGCTTCCTCCAGACTTCTCCACAGCAGTTGGCTCTGCCCCTCACACCTCTTATAAGAGGAGGTATCACTGGCTTCTGCTCGTCTTTCACCAAGGTCCTGATGCTAACCATCACATTGTTACTGACAGTGGCATGTCTGCTTCTAAGATGGTTGTGGTAGTGGTGTCTGGTGTGATTGGCCAGGTGGACTGGAGGCTCTTGTAATTATGGTGCCTGCCCAGTGAGGGGGCAGTCAGGGAGAGTAGAGGGGGATGCAATGACCATATTATAGGGTATTATTTTGTATATGGCTATCATTACTGCTTTCTAGAGTTATACTTTTAACGCACGAGCATAAATAAAAAATTAAAACATTATAGAACTAGTACTACCCATGCATAATACATATTCTTATTTTTCCCTCAAAAATTTGGGTGAAAAAGTCCTTATTATGCATGGAAAAATATGGTAATAATCTCTAGGTTATTGAAAAGAGGGACGATTCCGAAGCCAAATTCAAGCAACTGTCATCCAGTAGAATTGCTCTGAATAATACATTTGAGACAATTTGTTCTCTAATGCATTGTTTCTCAAACTGTGACCCAATTGTATTAGAACCCTACTCAAGTGACTTGATAAAAATGATGGAGATTCCTGGAGATTTTGTTCAGTAGGCTTGGAACAATGCTCTGAAATCACTGTTAAGTTTATAGACCATATAATCCAGATGCTCCTTTGGAATCCTTGTTACAGTGCTACTTCCCTGGCTATTGTTTAAATATGGCCAGATCCAAATTTTATTAGCCCTTTGCCTGTGTAACCTTCTCCTTACTATTTCTTTTCTTTAATTTCAGAGACTGTAAATGACATTAGTGTAGGAGGAAATCCCTTCTGCCAACTTCTAGAGGCAATGTTTTGTTAAATGTGAAATATCTACATGGAAGAAAAACAAACATTGATCACAACCCAAAATGCTACAGGCTCTCACTTTTACATGCTTCTGGGACTTGATATTTTGATCCATTCTGCTTCTACAAGTGGGCTTTACCCTTATTTCTTCTGTGGCCTTCTCCTCTCCCACAAAGTGGAAGCTTGAAGTATCAGGTCATGATAGGACTGCTGTTACTGTGTATCAGGTAGGCAGAATCCATTTATTAAGTTGTGTCCTTAACAATCATTGGTAACACATTTGTATATGTTTCTTAGGGAAAAGAAGGCCAAGAATATGAAGTTTCATCAAAATACTTTTGCTATTGGTGTTTTCTGACCTGGAAAATGTACATCTTGATGAATCCAGTGACAATAGCAACATAAGTGAAATGGGGGATGATTACCTGAATCTTCCATGGCCTGCTATTTACATACTGCATGGATAAAGTCAGGCTTTTGAATTTACCTGTGTCTCTTTATAATGTGTTTGATTCAGCTGACGGAAAAAATGAAAGTTGAGTACCAGAAGGCCAGAGTCTTTTCTTCAGAGAAGCTGACGTTCTGGGCTGGAGGGAGCACACTTTGTGCTTTGATCAATGCTAAGACAAGCTGGGTTATAGGGTTGTAACTACAGTATTTGTAGAATGATTGTTTTTTAAAAATTTCATTTACTTTTAAACTGGCAAATAACAATTACATATATTATGGGGTATAATATGGTGTTTTGATACCTGTGTACATTGTGGAATGATCAAATCAGGCTAATTGGCATATCTGTCACCTCAAATATTTACCGTTTCTTTGTGCTGAGAGTATTTAAAATCTCTTTTATCTGTTTCGATATATATAACACATTATTATTGCCTCTAGTTGCCATGCTGTGGAACATGTGACTATGAAAAACTTGCTTTTGGAAGAACAATCAGCAAGCAAATTCAGAGATTTTTCTTGATCATTGTGGGCACCAGTTTCCTTATCTGTTTGTTGGCAGTCAATATGTTAATTGGGAAAATTGTGGTTTCTAAAGATGCCTTACTGATCTAACATTCTATGCTATCACTTTTTGTTTTCACTTATTCCACAAATATTTTTGATTACCTATTCTGAGCTCAGCACTGAGGATAGAGCTGTGAAAAATTACAAATATTGTCTCTGCCCCTCTGAAGCTTACATTCTAAGGACACGGCAGGGAGGGAACAGACATAGACATGATGTATTCATCATGTGAAAATTTTATTATAATTATGATGTGTGCAGTGAAGGAGAAATAGTGGCAGGCTGCTATGACCTAGTTCAGCAGAAGGGTAATCAGGTAAGGTCTCCCTGAAGAGGTAACATTGGAGACCTGGTTGGTTCATGGGAATCAGGCTGATAAGGAGAAAGACCAAGAGAATTTCCGGCAAGGGCCATGAGGTGGGATTAAGCTAGGTAATCACTGTGTGTCTGAAGAGAAGGGGAGGGGAGGTATGGTCTGAGCAAAGCTAGCAAGGAGGCAGTGGCCATCCTATGCAGGGCCAAGAGCAAGAATTTATATCTTATTCTCATGAGAATGGCAAGCCATGGTGGTTGCAAAGATCACTCTGGGGATGGACAGACAGATTGATAATATAGAGTCAAATGGTAATGATGGAGCTGAATTTACGTGGCGGGTATTAGGGTGTTCACTGTACAATTCTTTCAACTTTTCTTTATCTTTGAACATTTTAAAATAATATACTGGGACAAATCACTCTGGCTACAGTAAGAAGAATGGATTGAGAAAGGACCAAATTGGCTGTGTAGTCAGCGGCTGGGAGACTGTTGTAATAATTGAGGGGAGAGGTGATGGTGGCTTGGACTAAAGTAGTGTCATGGAGATGATGAGAACTGGACAGGCCCTAGAGATATTTGGAAGGTAGAATTGGTATGATTTCCCAATCTATTTTGCCTCAGGGTCAGGGAGAGGCAGAAATCAAAGATTACTACCATGTAATCTGGTTTCTATAACTGGGTAGATGATGGTCCCAGGCAAAGAAAGAGGATAAACTCGAGTGGGAAGACAGAGGTATGAGGGAGAAGATGGAATGATGAGTTCAGTTTTGAATGTGCTCAAAACAAATTGTGCTGGTGGAGATACCATATGGGCAGTTGGATCTGATTTAGGGGCTAATAGGAAGGGTCTGGGCTGGAGATACAAGTTTGAAGTTCAAAGTGTATTGAAACCATGAGAGCATGGTTCACGATAATGCCTGGAAGGCTGTATGATGTGAGGAGGAAAGAGAGGCTGAGCGCTGAAGAATCCAACTTTTATTGGTTGTGTAAAGAATGAGCAAAAGGGGCAGTGCCTATGGCTCAAAGGAGTAGGGCACCAGCCCCATATACTGGAGGTGGTGGGTTCAAATCCAGCCCCGGCCAAACACACACACACACACACACACACACACAAATGAGCAAAGAAAGAAGGAGAAGGAGCATCTATGGAACAGAAAAATCAGAAGCATGTTAACATTATACAAAGCCTCTGTTGATGGGCTTTTGAGTTGTTTGCAATTTCTTGTAGTAAATGCCCATGTATGTACTCGCTTCTCATACATGCATCTCTCTTCGTAAGGTAAATAGCCAGAATTGAAATGGCTGGGTAAGATATATATATGTGTGTGTGTGTGTATACTTCATGTTGAATTTCAAAGTGTTTATTTTTGAAAGAAAAGGTTACTTAGAAAAGCCACTGACTAAGTTAGCCATGTTTAATGTGCCAGTTGGTAAGACTGAATAAATAAATTTGACACATCCTTATAATGTAACATCCTGTAGCCATAAAAACAGAAGGAGACTTTCAATATATTCTGATATGGAAAGGGAGACAAGAACAATTACTTTTTACAATGTTGAACTATTTGAACTCTGTCATTCACACACATTACCTACTCTTAAAAATATGATTTATATCTCTATACTATACTTTGTAAAAGACAGTTGCCCAAATTCTAATTTGCCTTTTACTTCCAGGGGCAACACCAACAGGTTTCTGATAGACTTTTGCATACTTGGGTTTTGTGTTACAAAAACACTTAGATGTTGGATTTTATGAAATCAGAATCAGGAATCAGAGAATGGTTCTAAACCATGGTACGAAGATCTGAACACATCATGCTCTGCTTATGTTTAAGTCATAAAGTTTGGAATTTATTCTTTTGCTACATTTATTATTAGTGAATAAATATATTTTGTTGTGTCCACTTCAGAGATAATCTCCAGACTTCACCATCACCACCCTCTCACCATCCCTAAAAATATCACTGAAGATGTAAAAGTCACATTAAGACTAAAGATTTTTGTGTTTGGGAAGTAAATCGTGATGATCTAATACTTTTGTTTTCTGTTTATAAAAAAGGGAAGAAAGGGATGTGAGCATGAGGATTTTCTAATAAAAGGTATCATACCTACTAAGCTACAAGAGACCAACAATTTTAATTTTCTAGAATTAGATGGCCTATTTCTGAATCATATTGAAGATGAGTTCCTTATTCCCTCACTGAGAATATTACTAAATATATTCCTAAATCACTTTTTTTCAAATTGAAGAAGTCTAGAAATATAGAATTAGCTGAAATAAGCCTGAAGTTAATTCTAGCTCTTCTAATACTAAAATACAGTTTCTATACTTTTAAAGAGTTTTTATGAATTCAAGTGAAAAAAAAATGAGCCGAGGAACTAGAATGTGACTCCAGAACATACTTACTTCCTGAGTACGGTATGTTCATGCTCTAGTAATCAGACCCTGTACCACCTTTCTTGACATGTGCCCCCCATCTACCTTGCTAAGTATAGGATCATGCCAGGACTGCAGTGGAAAAAACACTGGCCTCAGAATTGCACCCCGGATTTAAGTCTTGATTTAATCACAGCCTCTGTATAACCTTGTGAAAGTCATCTCAGCTCTCTTGGCATTCAGGTTGGGACTCTGTCTCTTCTAGTTTTAACCACCTTTGCATCTAAGTTTTGTGGTTCAAATATCTGGAATTCCAGGTGACAGAAGGTATGATAGACTGAACTACTGGCCTCAGTTATTTCTTCCTAACTGTATTCTTACTCAGTCACAGCTTCACTGTGGGGTGAGCATATAGCCCTGCCTCTTGATTTGAGCTTGGTTGTCTGACTTTCTTTGACCAATGGGGTATCAGTAGATATGACACAACCTGGGGCTCAAAATGCACTTGAGCAGTGGGGCTCATCTTATCACACCTTTCATCATTGTTCTGTGGATATTCCTTTGGCCTAAAGAGGATGAGACATGAGCAGCCAACCTAGACCCCCAGGCCTGTAGCAGGAAGCTTAGATGCCCTAGCCAATCTCTGTAACCACGAGAAGAAAGGATTGCTATTTTAAGCCACTGACATTTGGGGTAGTTTGTCACTCAGCATTATTGTGGAAATAGTCAAGCACTGCAAAAGGAGATAACACAACTCAGGGAAGGAGAAAATAAGGAAGACAGTGAGCAAAAAGAATTTATGACTTATAACTGGGCAGAGGAGGGGCAGAGGTGAGACAGCAGAGTATCTCCTTTTCATTAAACTCATCTTGTCAAGGAACAGAATGTAAAAGGTACATCAATTGACCATTATTTCTTATTCACTTTGGTTAATGGCTTAGAACATTCAATAAAATAAAGCTTTGCAAAAGGCCCTCCAATAGCTAGCATATCATTAAGGTGACCCTACATCCCAACTTTCCCAGGTCAAGTCTAGTTTATATCTGTTGATCTGATGTAATTATGTAGCTCTCTTCACTCGCAAAAATAGGCCAGTTTAGATAATAAATCGATAGTCACCATAGAAAGTCCTGTCAGTTCATCTTGAGACATTATCTCCTTGATTCAAAAGTTTGCTATAATAACAAGACCAACTCCTTGCACCAATAACCATCCCCACCACTCATCCTTGGATCACAGGATCCCTAGGGACAAAAGGGTGGCCAGTCTCCCTCCTCTTACTCTTCAAGTGATCTACCTTTTCAGTGATCTTCCTTCCCCTCAAAGCATTTGAGAAAATATAAAGTAACTCATAATTTGTTAAAGGATGGGGACCTCAAATCTCAATTGTAGGTTCAAATAAACTCATGCCATTTCTCTTATGATTTAAACCATATGAGCCATTGCACAATGTGCTTATTGATAGGACGGTGTCGTACACTTGCTATCTTCTAATTGAGAAAGCATTCACAGGCATATAGAGGCACATGTATTTGTAGGCACTCAGCAAGACCTTAAATGTTCATACTGACATATTTTCCCTCACGTCCCAATATTGTCAGGTGAGAAATGGCAGGGTAGCAGAGTTCTAGGTCCTAGCCTGCTGCTGGTAGGAAATGGTAGCCAGCTAGTCCCCAGAGGCTTCATTCTTGGAGAACTGGTTCCTTCAGAGCCTACACTTTCCCATGCTAGAACGGAGCATGAGCACACCCTCGACGGGAGTCCCAGGGTTCTTGGTCATCTTTTGCCAAAGGCGTTGCTCTTCCCCCTGAGAGTCCATCCAATCCACGTTCTTCCCATGGCTCACACCTGGAGGAGGGAAAGGGGAGCATTACAATTCACACATGAAATGCTTTGATTGCCTAAAGGGCATCTGTCAACCTCTGATGGGGCCTTCCCACCAGAAAGTCTTTCACTGGCTTATTCTTTTGTGTGTCTGGTGAGTGGTATTAGAATGGAATCAATCCTTTGCAGCCTGCACTACTCTCTTCTGCCTAGATGATGTGAGACAAATCAGGATGGCCCTGGTGACCCATTTCCTCCACACTTTGGTGGTTTAGTAGACAGCTGGTTCATCTGGACTGAATTAACATGACAGAAAAACAGGCTGAACTGGACTCAGAGGCTCTCCCTTCTTAACAAGGCCACTCTTCTGACATGAGGGGGTTTTCATTTTACAGGCACAGATATCCCTGGCTCCCCTTAGTCTACAAATAAGTAAAGAATCATAGGGATAGGGTATTTCTCAGCAGAAATGGTGACTCTGGTACATACAGACCATCCATGTCTGGCCTAAGCCATGGGGTAATGAGAGTCTGGTAGGCTGCATGTGGCCTCCTACTATAACACCATGTGTCTAATGTCGTAAACATGTATCTAATGTTGGTTAGATTAGATTAGTATCAACATTAGATACATGTTTACGACATTAGATTCATGTTGAGGAATGAGTCTAAGGAAAAAGAAAAGGGCTTCCTTTCAATTCAACCAGTGTAAATAATAGCTGTAAGTGCCAAACAAAACTCCGAAAATGACAAAGTAAAGTTGATCTTGCAAGTTTATCTCTCCCCTGTCAGAAGCCTGTGTTGTCTTGGTGCTCCTCTGCCAAGCCAAACCTGAAGCAAGGCCCAAGAAAGTACCTGAAATTCACTTAGACTAAAGTGTAAATGTTAGTGTATGAAATATAAATATAGACATTATACTCCCCAAACTTCTAGTCTAAAGACACAAAGTTCCAGTAGTCGTGTTTATATTTTAA
The DNA here is from genome assembly GCA_963573935.1 of Arctocebus calabarensis. NCBI lineage: Eukaryota > Metazoa > Chordata > Mammalia > Primates > Lorisidae > Arctocebus > Arctocebus calabarensis. Next base: position 9,165 of record CAUYON010149090.1, read on the forward strand.
CAATGAACAGATCCTTAGCTAACGGAGTGGAGCATCTGTGGGAGTTTTAGGATTCAGGTACGGCTGAAACTACAGATACATGTACTGCACCTCACACCTGCGGGAATCATGTCCCTGGCCCGTGCCCAGTCGCAGACCATCCCAGAGTCCCCCAACCCCTCACCGCTTCCAGAATTCAAACGAACTCCTCCCAGAAAGATGTTGCTGGAAAAGGCCTCCTTGTCCCAGACGGTAAGTTCTAGGCAAACATTCTTTATATCCTGGGGATTCAGGCCACTGAACATGAAAGTATGATTCCACTGAGGATTAACACTCTTTTTGATTACCAGAGTTTTGTGCTTGGTGGCTTTGTTATCATCAGGGAGCAGGTAGCTGCAAGAGAAAACAAATCAAGCCACCAGTGAGATGGCAGGCAGGAAATGGCATCCTTGAGTAGTCATTTGTATTTCCTGTAATTCCTGGTGTGTGCAAGTGTGATAGGTGTATTAGATTTTCTCTTTTAGGTTCCTGTACACTCACATATGGATTTATTTACAAGAATGGCTTCTACTTTCTTTCAAGAGGGGCAAAAGTAAAATGAGCTCCTTTTTAATCCTATCTCGATCGTTCCCCCATCTTGAAAAGAAAAAGATCTCCCACAGTAGACACTAGGGGATGCTCTGCTTTGCATCTTCTTGGCCCTCCTGTGAGTGGATTTATACTGCAGCCAAGGTGGGCAGTTCCTTGCTGGCATGACTTTAGTTGCCCACCTCAAGCACCTGCATCTCTTGTCTTCTCCATTTAAGGACCTGGTGCTGGGTGAGCTGGCTCAGCTTATGTGCAGGGAACTCAGACATTGAATGCCCCTAGCAGCAACCCATAAGCAATGAATTCTGGAATTTGGTGGATGAGTCCCCTAGCTTCCCTGCCCTTCAAAGGAATAATCCCAAGGTACCTTCCTTGTCGCTTCCTCAGTGGAATTGAGCCCCCATTGCCCACAGTGGTAACTTGCCCATTAATATATCTTTTTCTCAGCTTCCCTCCCTTCCTTCATTGTCTCATTTTCTCCGCTGTCTTGCTGGTGTTTCCTAAAATCTCTTCTCAAATAAAATGCCTGTACCCCAGGCCTTCTCTACTATTGTGGAAATACTGTACTTGTCTCCAGGTATGTGATGAATATGATCTTTTTACCCTCTTTAGGGAGCACACTTTACGGTAGAAGACAGATATGTGTATGGACACGAAACAAAAATGAAAAATCCCACAAGCATATGGCTTTACAATAAAGATCTGGTAGGTCACTTCAGATTTCATTTCATGTAGCAAGCAGAGACCGATTATCTACTAATAGCCATTCTCCTCTTATTTTTCTCCAAAAAATCTCACAATATTTCTGTTAGGCACAAGGTTGCCCAGAATAAAAGACTATGTCCTCCAGCCTCTTTGCGGCTAGTATACCCATGTGACTGAGTTCTGGCCAATGGGATCTGAGAAGTATTTCTGTGTAAAACTTCCAGGAAGTGTCCTGCCAGCTGGAATTTGGATAGAATAGCTGAAACTTGAGCTATAGTGGTCCAGGAGGTGGATAACATAATGAGATAGCAAAAAACTGGGTCCCTGATAATCGTGGTGTCATGATGCTTCCATAGCTGCCCAGGATACCTTATCTTCTGTCTGCAACTACATGTATGAAGAAGAAAAAAAAAACAACTTTTGTCTTGTTTAAAGCACTGTTATTTTGGCTCACAGACAGATGTAATTTTAATTGATATATTTTGTAATATTAAACTTTATAGAAGGGTCTATTCTTGCTCTCTTACTCTTTTTTTTTTCTTTCTCAGGTCTTTTTATTTATGTTTATTTATTTATTTATTTTGGACACAGAGTCTCACTTTGTCACTCTCTGTAGAGTGCTGTGGAGTCATAGCTCACAGCAACCTCAAACTCTTGGGCTTAAGCAATTCTCCTGTTTCAGCCTCCCAATTAGCTGGAACCACAAGGGCCCGCCACAGCACCCAGCTATTTTTCTGTTGCAGTTGTCATTGTTCCTTCACTGGCCCAGGCTGTGCTATGCGCACCAAGCCTAGCCTAAAAACTCTTGGTTCTACTTTTTTCTTTCTTTCTTTCTTTTTTTTTTTTTTTAGAGAAAGCATCTCACTCTGTTGCCCCAGGGTAGAGCTCTGTAACATCAGAGCTCACAGCAACCTCAAACTCTTGGGCTCCAACGCTCCTGTCGACTCAGCCTTCTGAGTAGCTAGGACTACAGATGTCTGCCACAACGCCCAGCTAGTTTCTTTGATTTTTAATAAAGACAGGACTTCCTCTTGCTCAGGCTAGTTTCAAACTCCTGAGCTCAAGCAATCCACCCGCCTGGGCCTCCCGGTGGGCTAGAATTAAAACTGCACCCAGGTGATTCTACATTTTTATTAAATCATTGGTGTAAATGTTCAGAAACTTATATTTGATGATTTAGTGGGCAATAAGATCTAGGAGACCTAATAAACTTTATCAAGGGACACATGTTAAACAACATTTTGAATTACACTTAAGATTATCACTGGATGCTACTAGCTAGATCCTTTTAATGGAACAATGAGGGTGGGAGAGTGAAGAACCAATGAGATTAAATGTTGCTGAGAAATTAAGAAGTAACTGGATATCTATAGTTAGCAGTACATAAGGTAAAGTATGTAATTTCAGAAACACTACGAAGTTTTCCAATTGTTTAACAATAAGAAACTGCCGAACACAAAGTACTCCCTACATTATATTGTATACTCTTTTAACAAAAATAAAGGAATTCATCGTAGGTAGAATTACTTTTCTAAGAGGTGACTGACTTCGTATTCTAAGCTTATACCCCAGTTCAGAGAGTTATGGATGTGAAAGTAAATAATTATGATAAAACCATACATTTGGACAAACTTGGTGAAATAACATTGTAAGGGAAAAACCTGAAATACTGAAAATTTTAAAGAAGGCCCATTTTAAAAGTCAATTACCAGGGAAACATGATCTAGAACTGTACTTTCTGTCTTTCCTAGGAAGTACAGATAATTGTTTAAACGGAGGCCCTAGCCTTTCCTAGTCCTCTTCCCCCTTTCCCCCAAATCACCTCCAACTGGGACAAACTCAGAGTCATCAGGGCTCAAACAGCAGCACAAGTGCAAACTCAATACAGCAGTTGTTGACCACAGGGCGAAAAGACACTCCAGGTGGAAAAAAGAAAGGCAATAAGACAAAACTATAGTATTTCAATCTCTCTACTGACTCTACCACATTCCCATGAGAAAATTAGGAAATCTAACTGGACATTCGGAAATATCAGAAGGTATTCTTTTACCAAGAATAAAGCTCTTCTTTCAAATTCAGAAGTCACAGGAAAATTCACAACTATTATTTTTTATGAGACTTCAAATAACTAATGTGAACAGGCCTTCTATTTTTACTGTTTGTTATTTAAGTTTAATCTACAAATCTCTATATTGAAGGAGCTAAGAAAATTTCACCCCAAAACATGACTCCTTGGCATAAAGAACATTTTTAGTTAAAGGCCATTCAAGATCAGAAAGCACTATTGGAAGAGACTTTCCCTGTATCTACATGAGACTGAGTAACCAGAATGGGAGTCTAAGGGGCAGCTGACTTCCTTTCCTGAATGCTAACAGATCTGGCCCCAAGTTGTTTAAAACACAATACCTGTCTCTCAGACTAATTTATAAGTCAATCTGTTTCCCTCCAGCAAACACTTGCACCTATACTTTCCACATTCTACCCCCTCTCTTCTAAAAGGCATCTATAAAAGTCTCTGACCATCTGGGACCTTAGGTAATCAATCCTTCTTGTGACTCCCTCCATGCTCATGGTATTTGGAAATAAACCTTTCCCTTATTAACCTGCCGGAATTGTGAGTTGAACTTTCAGCGAACCAACCAAGGGCGTGATCCCTACAACATAGAAACAGTAACAGACAGTAATCAGACAACATCACCCTCGTTTCTAAGCCGCAAGTTGTCAAGAATTGTACCCAGTTAGGCTTCTATCCTCGCAAATGTATTCCTTTCTTCGCCCATCTTTCACCTACACTGGATAAAAACACAAAACGGTTGAACTTGTAGCCCAAATGGTGACATCAATCAATCCGTTTCAAGAGAAGGTCACTTCCTTCTTGGGCCAATGCTCGCCCTACTGTTCAGACGCTCGCCTGCACCTGCTCCGTGCTAAGCACCGAGGCAGTGACGCCAGACACGTGCGAGAAGCTCACGGCCCCACTCGCGGCCCCAGAACCGTGTTCCCACAGCCCGCTGGAGTTCCTGGGGGACTAGCAAGGGAGCCTCAGGCCAAACCCAAAGTAAGAAACTGCAAGTCCCCCCGTGGGAGGACGGGTGACTGCACCGGACCCCAGCCGGCCGGGGGGCCCCTAACCCACGGGAGCGGAGGGGTGCACGCGCGTCGGAGGCCGCGGGCCGCTGCGACCCACCTGCACCCCGGTGTAGTTCTCGAAGAAGAAGAGCACCATGTTCTGGTAGATGCAGTAGAGCCGGTCGTCCAGCGCCTGGTAGAATCGCGCGGGCAGGAAGGCGGACAGCAGCCGCCAGACCCCCCAGGCCAGCACGTAGGTGGGCGCCGTGCCCAGGAGCACCATGCCCGGCAGCAGGTAGCGCATCGAGTACGTGTGGAGCACCAGGGACAGCAGCATCTTCCCGGCTGCGCGGCCGAGCGCCGCCCGCGTCCCCCGCTCCGGGCCCTCAGGCGCGGCCAGCCGGCGGCCCCTCACCGCCCGCGCCCCGGCAGCCGAGACGCCCAGCCCGCCGCCGGCTCCCGACCTCCGCCCCCAGCCGCATGGGCCGCGCCGCCGTCGCGAGACGAGCCAGCGAGCGCCGGGCCGTGCGCTGCTCGCGGCCGCGAGGACCGGGGAAGCCGCGGCGCTCCGAGCGAGGTTTGGCGGCTCAGCGGCGCTCACGCCCCATGACCCTCAGCCTTCACCACAACCCCTGCTGGGGGCGGGGCTCCGCGGCAACAACACGCCCCCTGATTGGCCGTTCGTCACCATAGTCGGGGCGGGTCTCCACGGAAATACTGCCTCTCCTGGTTGGCCGAGCTTGGCCGACGGTTGGCTCACAACTGCCCCCCCGCGGCGCGGGTTGCCCCACTTGCGCATGCTCCGCCGGTGGGCTCGTCTGCGGACGCGAGAAAGGACGGGGCGGAGGCTGGGGGAGAGGGGCGTCGGGGCCCACTGAGCGGCCTCCTGTCCTGAGGCGGGGCCGGCGGGGCCTGTTGGGCTGCCTGGGTCGCGCACCTCCTGGGTGCACGTCCTGCGGGCCCTGGGGCGCCTTTCGGACCCTCCAGCCCAGACATCCAGTGTTGGGGTGGGCGTCCTCCCGCGGCGCGGGGGGCTGCGGACGCCGCCGCTTCGAGTAAGAGGACTTAGGCATCCAGGAGATGTTTTGGGGCTTACCGTGGTAAGGCCGGCCAGACGCAAGTCAGAATCCTGGGAGTGTTGAGGGCTGGGGGGCGGCGGCAGGTGGCTGGCAGCCGGGCCACCCCACCCTCTCCTAAAGGCGAGGCCTTAGCGCGGGGCTCCCCTCTCTGCCGCACACACCCCCCGCCAGCGCACAGGACCCGCTCCTTCTCCTTCCTCCACTGGGGT
>CAUYON010149092.1:0-66930 GCA_963573935.1 Arctocebus calabarensis
GAGTAGTCATTGACCAGTTCTTTGCTTAAAAGCTTGGACTGGTGTCTATACCTTTTCCCCTAGAGTTTTGCCACTGGGCACTTTCTTGGTGTGGTGGGGTTAAGTGGCTCTGTCTTATTTTCAGTTGGTCTTTGACCCTAGAGAATCTGTTACTCTGGATTGAAATCTGAGCTGTGAAGGAATACCAGAGTTAAGTTGCCGCACCCCCCACAGGCAACAATTGAAAAAGCCGAATCAAACCTTCCCACTACCACACACACAGGGTACCAGTTTGGAAAGTCCTCGGATGATTAGCCCGACTGAAGAGGTCCTAATGAATTGTCCTAGCCAGCACCGAACTCAAATGGGAGAGTTAAAAAAGTCTCTGGCAACTAGATAGCAGGGATCCGCTGGATGCTCTTGTATAATTCACTTCGATGCTCTGTGAGCTCAGGAGGGTACCCCCCCAGTAAGTAAATTAGTCTGGGAAAGTTGATGCCTCCTTTCCAACCATGCCCCTCTGTCACACCCAGTCGGTGGTAATAGTTGTGATCCAGTTTCCTCCAATGAGCAGATGCTCCAAAGGTTTGCACCTGCCTGGGTCGCAATGAGGTCTGTGGCTCCACAACCAGTCTGCTACTCCTTGTCACTGTTCGGCAGGGGGAGGTGAGGCCTGACAACCTGGGTACTTGATAGGGGCTGGGGCGTTTCACTCAGTTCCAGCCCTGTCCCTGATTGATGTTGCTGCTGGAACAGAACAAGTTCACAGAGTTTATTTCTGTAAAGGCTATTTTCCCTGATTAGACTAGGGCTGCAAATGGGTTTTACTCAGTTTGTGAGTTCCAGCCCTTTGTCTCAGCTTTCATCCCCTGAGGGCCAGGTTAAGCAAAGCAGCCCCTCTGCGAGTATTCTGACCCTTTCTGTGTCCAGCCGGTATGCCTCAGGCAAATCCTTTACCTGCCTTGGTTGCCAGTCTGCTGTCCCGTCACCGGCTCTGCTGGCACCCGAGAAGTGGCCCACTTCCCCTTGCTGCCCAGAAGACTGGAAGTGTCTCCTCAAAACATCCCCAGGGGTGCAGCTCTCCAGCTATTGTTTGCGGAGCTGGTCGCGAGTCTCGTGTCTCAGGAGACCTTCCCACCAGCCAGGTCTTCCCTCGGCTCACTCCGAGCCGCAAAACCAGCACAGTTCAGGGACTGTCTGCGCCCATCCACACCCCTCATGAAAATCTCCAAGAATCAGGACTCTGGGGGAACAGGCTCCAGACCTTGGGGTGAGAGTGGAGGGGAACACCAGGAACACCACCTTGCAGGTAGAGAGTATATACAGTTTTATGCCTGGCTGGAGAGTGCCACGGCACCCTAGTAGGGGAAGGAGGTCTGGATTTTAGAGGGTCTCTCCTGTGGGATAGGGTGTGAGGACATCCAAACTCTACTCGCTTGTTTGTATGGAGGTATGGAGTATACTGCGAACCTCTCTCATGGGGGAGGGGACTCCCATCCACTTGGTGGTGTGCTCTGTACCTTTTTATTTGGTCCTCGGGGTCTCGGCTCGCCCTAGCAGTGTTGATGTGCACTCGATGACCTTTTCTTTTGGCTCAGATCCAAACCATCAGCTTTCTTGCTGAGTTTCTGTCCTTAACTCACCTTTTGGACGGGAACCTCTGCGGAAAGCTCGCTATAGATTGCCATCTTGGCTCTCAAATTTTTTATATATCTATTGAGAAGATAGACACATAGGGTTTTTTTCTTTCATTCTATTGATGTGACTTATCACATTTATTGATTTATGTATGTTGAACTCATCCTCACATCACTCATATAAATCCCACTTAATCATGGTGTACTATCCTTTTGATGTGTTATTTAATTAGATGTGCTAATACTTGTTGAGGATTCATCAGAGGTGATGGCCTGTAGTCATCATCATTATCTTTGTCTTCTTTCCCTTCTTCTTTTCTTTTATTCTTTTTAGGCTGTTGGGATTGTGTTTTTATCTGGTTTTGGCAACAGGGTAATGTTTGCTTTGTAAAGTAAACTTGTACAAATTGTCTCCTCTTAATTTTTTTTTGAAATACTTTGGAAGAATCTGTTAATTTTTCTTTATAAGTTGTATAGAATTGAGTAGTAAAGCTATCTGGTATTAGGCTTTTCCTTTTTGAGAGATCTTATTACTCCCTCTATCTTGTTATTCTTTATTAGTCTGTTCATGTTTTCTATTTCTTCCTTGTTCAATCTTGATAAGTTGTTTGTGTCTAGGAATTTATCCATTTCCTCTAGGCTTTCCAATTTGTTAAGGGGATAAACTTTTATAATAGTCTCTAATGATCCTTTGTATTGCTTTGGTGAGATGTAAAGTCTCCTTTTTCATTTCTGACTTCTTTGTGTCTTATCTAGACTGACCAAAAAAGAAATAGAGGACAATATGGTCAATTTTATTTATCTTCTCAAGAAACCAACTTCTTGTTTTATTGATCTTTTGTGGGTTTTTTGGTATTTATTTCATTTAGTTCTCTTGTGATCTTTATTCCTTTCCTGCTACCATTTTTTGGATTTGGTTTGTTATTGCTTCCCTAGTTCCTTAAGATGTTTATTCAAAACCTCTCTACTTGGATGATGTAAGCATTGAGTGCTATAAACTTTCTTTGTAGCAGTGTTTTTGCTGAATCTCATACATTTGGATCTGCTATGTTTTCATTTTCATTTTTGCAAGAAATTTTTGGATTTTCCTGTTTTGTTTTGTTTTTTAGTTGACCCTGTGGTCATTCAGGATCAATTTTTTAATTTCACTGTACTTGTAAAGTTTCCAAGGTTTTCTTATCTTGTTCCTGATTTCTGATTATAGTTTAGTGTGGATTGATAAGGTAATTGAGATGATTTATTTTTAAAAACAAAGTTTGGGAAACTCTGTTTTATCATATGCTGTATCCTAGAGAATGTAACATGTACTAATGAAAAGAATCTCATTGCATGTTTTGCACGAAATGTTCTGTAAATGTCTATTTAGTCTACTGGGTCTAAAGTGCAGTTTTAAACAATATTTTTATTTCTTTTTACTTTCTGTCTAAATCTTTCCAATCCTGGGTAGGTTGGTTGATGTCCCAAACTATTATTTTAGATCTAACAATATTTATTTTGTGTATCTGGGTGCTCTAGAATCAGTTATATATAAATATATAAATGCACCTTATATTCTTTGGTGAATAAAGATTCCTTTATTCTTATGTAATGACCTTCTTTGTCATTATTTACCATTTTTGTTTTATCTAATAGTTATTCTTTCTTTTTGTTTGTTTTTGTTTTTTGTGTTTTGTTTCATTCTGTTGCTCTGGGTAGAGTACTGTGATTATCGTCATAGCTCATGGAAACTTCAAACTCTTTGGCTCAAGTGATCTTCTTGCTTCAGCCTGCTGAGTAGCTGGGCTATTTTTAGTAGGGATGGAGTCTTGCTCAAGCTGGTCTCAAATGCCTGGGCTCGAGCAATCTATCTGCTTCAGCTCCCCAGAGTGCTAGCATTACAGGCATGAGCCACCAAGACTGACCCCTTCCTTTAGTTTCTATTTGTGTGGAATAACTTTTTCCATCCCTTAAGTTTTAGTCTAGATATATACTTATAGGTCAAGCTAGTTTTCTGTAGGCAGCATATAGTCATATCATTTTTAAAAATCCATTTAAGCTATTCCACTTTTTAAAGTAGGGGATGGAATCTGTTTATATTTAAGGTTATTATAGATAGGGAAGGATTTAACTTCTGTAATTTTGTTAATTGTTTTCTGGAGGTTGTATTTATTCTTTGTATCTTTCTTCCTCTCTTACTATTTTTTCATTTCAGTTTGGTGGTTTTCTATAGTGCTAACATTTGATTTCTTTATCTTTCTCATTTGTGTACCTCCTCTATGAGTGAATTTTATACTTTTATACATTTTCATGATGATGGATGCTCTCATGCTTCCATATGTAGGACTCCTGTAAATAATTCTGGTAAGGCCTGTCTAGGGGTGATAAATTGCCTTAGATTTTCCTGTCTAGAAAAGACTTCATTTCTCTGTCATCAAACTATAACTTTGCTGGTTATAGGATTCTTGACTAATTGTTTTTTGTCCCCCCCCCCTTGGCCTTTGAACATATTATCTCATTTTCTCCTGTCCTGTATGGTTTTTTTCTGGGAAATACACTATAAGTCTCATAGATATTCCCTTGTGTGTCACTTAATACTTTTCTAGAATTCATACTTCTAGAATTTGACTTTTCTTTGACTTTTGACAGTTTGACTATAATGTTCCTAAGATTTAGCCCCCACCCCAACATCTTTTCTATTCTATCTGGGAAACTTTGAACTTCCAGTATCTGGATGTCTATATCTTTTGCAATATTAGGAAAGTTTTCAGCTATTATTTTGATAAGTAGATTTTATATGGTTTTTACATCTCTTCTTCTAGAAATTTCAGGATTCAGATTTTGTCACTTTATGATGTCCCATATATCACATGGAATTTTATCAATCTTTTAAAAAATTTTCTTAACCAATAATCTACACTAGATTATTTCCAGTTTTTTCCTGCTTTTTGAGATAGTCTATTCTTCCTACTCTTAATTAAAATTTTAATTTTATTTTTTGAATTCTTTACTTCCAGTAATTCTGGGTTTTTTTTTTAATGACTTCTCTTTGTTTAATTTTTCTTCCAGAGCATGAAGAGTTTTTCTGATCTCTTTCTATTTTTTATTTGTGTTATTTTGTAGCTCTCTATATTTCTTTAATATTATTTTATCATGCCCCTGCTTTTGACATCTGTTACTGGAGAATTATTGTGTCCCTTTAGAGTTATAATATTGCCTTACTTTTTCATGTTTCTTATATCCATACATTGATATCTGCACATCTAGTATAAAAGTTGCTTCTTTCAATTTTATGATTGACTTTTATAGGTTATAGACATTTTTCTATAGATGTATTTATATTGTTGGTTGTGTAAGGTCTTCAGCTTTGATTCTGAAAAGATATAATATAGAAGCATCCATATGATTTTTTCTTTTTTCATTTGTAATCAGCATCAGTGATGTGTATGAGTTCCTCAGTGGCTTAGACTGTGTTTGCTAGTGGAAGGTGTTGTCAGGTTTTGCTATCAATAGGGGTTCCAGATAAGCCAATTCTTGGGCACCAAAGTGGTGATAGCAGGAAGATTGGGCCTGTTTTCAGGTCTCTGGATTGTTATGTCTAGGTGCCAGCAATGGCAATTGAAATTGATTGATTCCCAGTCGCTATACAGTATCTATGGGTGCTGGCAGCAATGTGATAGGTGAGATGGGCTTGTCTTCAAGTTTGCCCTGTGGTGTGTGCAGGCACTGGCTGTAGTGGCCAAGGTCAGGCAAGGGGGAGATCTGGTGGCTTTGTTCTCAGGCCCCATATGACTACACAGAAAATTGCAGTGGCAGTGTTGGGTAGGGAAGGCCTAGTCTCAGACTCCTGGATGGCATGTAAGGGTGCCAACAGCAGCAAGCACTTTATGTCAATCCCCAGGCCCCCAGATGACATGCGTGGGTACTAGTAGCAGGTGGGGCATACCTTTGCCTAGAGGACTTGCATGAGCACTGGGCAGGGAAGATTTTTCCTCACGCCCCTTGATGGTGCATGTGGCCACTAGCAGTGGCCAGTGGCAAGAGGGGTGGGCATATTAATTCCCAGGCTCCCAAATATGGGCAAGTGTCAGTGATGACAGGTATAGCAGCCTTTCAATACATACATTTTAAAGTAAGTTAATATCAGCCAATATCTCAAAACTATTTGCCAAAAAATACTGATTGGAGGTAGCAGACTAGGTTTTGGCTGACCTATGGGGACTACAGAGAAAGTAGAGTGGGAGGCATTGTTCTTGTAAAAAGAAAAAAAAAAAAAAAAGAATCTAGGACTCAACTAAGACTCAGACTTTGGACATAACCTTACAAATGCAAGTAATATAACTTAACCATATGTACTCTCATATTAACCCATAATAAAAATAATTTAAAAATACAAATTCACTCTGAATTGGAAGGAAATTCTTGTAGTTGATCAAGGATTTTTTTGGATTTGTGGTGTCTTTACAGTAGAGGAAAAACTGAAAAAGATGAGCGAATAGGAAAAATGATAAAGGAAGAGGCAAGGAGGAAGTAGAGCTATATTTAGAGCCTACAGCTAATATGAAATTTAGTTTCTTAAAAATGTTTGCAATAAAGCAAAAAATTCTATTACAAACTCACATGGAATGTTCTTGTATTGTATAGCTTAATAAATATAAACATATTTCTAAAGGTCTTCTGAAATCAAAAACCAGTTTTCCCATGGCTACTTGGTAATTTTATTAATTTGTAAATATTCAGCAGAGTAAACTCATTTTACAAAACAGAAATCCATAAACTTGATCAAAGAGAAAACAGTATTTTTGCTTTGGGGCATGGAGCATTGTTTGTGGCTCATATATGCCCATAAAACATGGAAGCATGAAGATGAGAAGATAGAAGAAAATGGCAAGTAAAGTGACTGGCTTAATATTGAACAACTGTTAACTGGCCAAAGTCAAACTTTGGATTCAGATCAGTCTCATAGCAAAGTACATTCTCATAGTCATAATAGGCTATATCCAGTGATTTCAGCAATGTTATTCAAATACCTAAAGCTAATCCTCCTTTCAAAATAATCATGGAACACACCTGGTACCCACAGATTCAAGATTGTAGAGGTTATTTCAGTTGCCCTGGTGTCCACGTGAGAGGATGGTCATTGCAGAGAGCACAGCATGGTCATCACATCTTAAAAACCGTCAGCAAAAAAAATCCAAGTTATTGATAAAACTTGATATCTAATACTTTATTTTATCTGTTATTAATTAGCAATATCACAAATATATAATGTCTCTTGAATCAATTATAGAATCAATGCCCAGTTTACCTAGTTTATTGTTGTGCCGTGGATATTTTGACTTCTACTTGTTGTTCAGACAAGTCGTTTTCTTTTTTTCACTTGACTGGGGGCTCTTTAAGGGGAGAGATCATATTCTCCGCTTTTAATCATTAATGGATATTAAAGTTTTAAGACATAGTAATTGTCAATAAACATTTGAATTAGCATGAGCTTTCTGGAATTGTACTTGCATTATGAAAAATGCTAATAGTCTTCACTTTCTTGTGGTGAGCAGAGAATTAATAAAATTACTTGTTGTAGAGTTCTTAATGAGAAGAGCCGTCTGTGGTTTCTACTCAATATGCACCTGAAGAAAAATTTATTATAAAAATCTTAAGTGGTCCCTAGCTAATACTATGATCCAAATTCCTGTGGAATTAAATGTATGCAATTTTTTAAATGAGTCATCAAACAAAAAGGAATCCAATATTTTGATTTTTGGTGTGTGCAGTCTTTTTGGACAATGACGAAGTAGAAAAACAGTGTTCCATTTTTTTTTAAAATAAGAAATACTAGGAGTTGCTCTACAAAATGACATTTCCAGTGAGATTTGAGAATCATCTTATCTTTGCAATGTGTGCTTTATTCACTGACTCACGACCTCATTGCTAGGGTGTATAGGTGAATATGACAATGATAATATATTTGGCAGTACATAGATTGCTGTCCTTCTTAGCTGAAAATGGTGCTTCTGGTGTGATTAGATGCAGATAAAAATATGTTTGAAAAAATCTTTGAGCAATAGCATTTTCAACTCGAACAGATGTGGCATCCTTTTTGTATGGATCAGTGACTGCTCATAAATAACAAAACATACATTATGTTAACATATCACATTGTATTCATACATACAATTTGTTCTGAGAGACTACGAGGAGAGTAGACTAGAGTAAAAGCCTGAGAGGTTTTATGCCTAATATAACCTTTAGCTGTTGTATAGAAAACCATCTAAGAACTCTGGCTTCACTGTTTAATTCACGATTCAGTGGATCAGCTATTTGGTTCTTGCATGGGCCAGGTGGACTCCTTTTATCCATGTACCTACTATCAACAGGTATATTGGAGGAGGTGACTCACTTGGGATGGCATTGGCTGGAAAGATGGGAGCATCTTCCTGGTAGTCTCACCCCCCAGCAGGCCATCTTGGGATTTTTTGCATGGGGGCCACCTAGGGTTACAGTATTCCAAGAGTGAGTTCAAGTGCACAAGGTCTGTCCCTTGAGCCTTAAGGTTGGAATCATTCTACTGGCCAAAACCTATGATGATCAGCCATGATTTAAGGAGTAGAAAAATACATTCCTCCCTTTGTGAGAAGAAGAGGCTGTAGCCATTTTTACAATTTACTGCAGATAATATTGTAATTCTTAAACTAGCCTCCTCACTCAGTGGTGCTATTTAATGATAACCATAACCATGACCACAAAATAACAACAGCTAACATGTAGGGAGGACTCATTTTGTGCCAGACACTGCATTAATGCTTTATATGGATAAGCTCAATTATCTTTCCCAATAACAACGCAAGGTGGATATTATTTTTTCCCTACATTATGCATAAAGAGACTACCTCACAGAGGAGTTATCTATTTTACAGTGTAGTAAAACTCCTTAAAGGAAGATTGTCATGATCAAATAAATGTGTGAAATGCAAGATAAAACAAGATTAAGAGTGTCTGTCCATCTATTCTGTGAGACTTCTCAGAGTTCTAAATGGAATAATATACATTGTGAATTTTACAAAAGGGAAGGTGATAAGACTCCATTTTTGCAAATAAAGAACCTATACACTCTTCTTTTTGTGGACTACCTGTTAACATCTTCCATGGCAAGGGTATTCTGTGGAATCCACTTTGGAAAATGATCTAATATTGTTCTTAGGCTTTTCACTGGGCACTAAATCACCCTGACTTTATAGCACATGCACCTTTGACACTGAGAAGAAGTGTGTGCAGATACCTTCTTTTTTGTTTGCTCTGAGTTTGCTTATCTCTACAAAAAAGCATGTATAGATATGTAAAAATTAAGTGAGTTGTATCTCTGAATCACCTTAAAGGCTTTGAGCCAAGTGTATTCACATTGCAAAGTCTCCTTCTCCGCCTCCTCTTCCTCCCCACCCTCTTTTTTTTATTAGCACCCTCTGAGCAACAACACAATGTCAAGTGTACTGTAGTACACAGTAATAACATAGCATGGCAATAGAATACTGAGCAAGAATTTAGACCTGTGCCAAATGCTTCTGAATCATTTACCTGAAGATAGCAAATTAGAAAGCCATCCCCTTTGTTAGTATCTTTGTTAGTATCTGTTATTTAATGTTGCTATGGTTAGAATACCAGCCTTGAGGATGGGAAGGTCTGGAATCAAGATGAAGCTATATATGGGAATTTAAATATCCAGGAAGAGGAGGTAAGATCTTAGCATGAAAAGCTACATTTAAAAAAAATTTGTGTGTGTGTGTTTGTGTGTGTAGACACACATATGTGGTATATACACATACATACAACAGCCTATCCTAACCCCTGCACAGTCAAAAATCCACATGTAACTTTTGACTCCCCCCAAACTTTATTAATAGCTAACTGTTGCCTGAAAGCCTTACTTATAACAAAAATAAGTCTATTAACACATATTTTACATGTTATTTGTATTGTATACTATATTCTTACATTCAAGTAAGCCAGAAAAAATAAAATAATTAAGAAAATCATAAGGAAGAGGAAATATATATTACTGTACTGTATTTATCGATATTGTAAATTTATTTCATCTGTTTATAAGATGACCCCTCTCTCTGAAATGGTGGCTACAGACCTCATTCCATGATACATATGAAACAATTCAACCTTTTCTTATAATGTCATGACTTTTCTGCTTCTTGGAAGATGTTCTGGCATCACTAGTGGGGACTTTGTATTGGACGATGGTATTACTTAAGGTCTATGCTATTGCTCTAAATATTTGAAAAATACATGAGAATCATGGGAGATCACATATTCCTGTGGTATGCAATTTACTGGAGAGACCAAATGCTCCTGTAGAAATGACTAGAAGCACGTGGGTTTTAAGGAGAAACTCACAGTACATGGAGCTCACTGCAATAACAGGAGGTGGCTGGACAATCATTGTATTAGTACAGTGTGAACTAGAGTTAATTTTATGCAGTGATGATTCAATGCTGCATCTTTGTTTACATTTCTCATGACTATGAATGACACCATGTATAGTCTGCTTGTAAGCGTCCATCAATTGTAATTTTTTAGAATGGATTTGTGTGTATTTTGTGATAAATGATAAGACTAATATCTATATATTTTATGCATTCAGGATGTAACTTTTTCTTAATTTTTGATATTTCTAGGCCATGCCATTTGTGTGCAAGTTTTTTCAAAACACACAAGTTCAAATCCCTATTACTTAAGGGTCAGCTGATAATATAATTTGCCTTAGAGACAAAGCACAGTCATCCATTCCACATCCTCACAGACCTCCCCAAAGATTTGTAAAAGACAAGGTAATGACTTCATATTAATTGAATAAAATGTACCATTTTATTTACTTCTCAAAATGACACAATGAAATATTTTTATACTCATAGCAATGAATATACAGATATAGAGTAGGAGACTGAAGATGACTAAACAATTTGATCATATTTACACAGGGACTAAGTGGGAGATGGGTCGTGAACCTGAACCTGTTGCCATAGATGACCTAGAACACAAGAAGGTGGAATAGTAAAGAGAGGTACAGTGTGTCCTCTGCAGAGGGCTGAGCTGTGTCAATGTGTGCACCTGTGAGGGAGAGGCAGGGCTCCCAGGTGGCAGAGGCTGACCTGTGGCTGCAGGGATCCCTGTTTATCTTCAAGCATTTTTTGCACACAGTTTTCCTAGGTGAGGGCCTTCTGGTGGGAGGTATATCAGGTGAGTGGATGGAGGTGGTTATGTTGTTAAGAGTGGAGAGGAATCCTTGCACTTGAACCTGTCTTGCCCCAACCTTCCAGAGATGTCAAGAAGCCTGGTCACGTATGAGCAGAGGAGCTCTCCCCAAATTCTCAAATCTGAGAAATCTGCTGGTAGACAACCCAAGCTGAGCCTAACAGTAAAAGTCTAAACTTTCTATTTCATAAGAACGCGTTGCTCTCTTAGTATGAAATTAGAAATTCAAATTTTATTTAAAATCTCAGTGGTAGGGATGACTGGGAGCATTCAAGGCCAGCCAGAGGCATGTGATCAGCCCAGGTGCTTGTGACCCCGCATAAGTAATTAGAAATGGCTTGAGGGCACATACTTTATTGCAAGTGGGGACCACCTGTGGTTGTACCCATGGTTCACCCACCTGGCTTTTGAATACTGGTATACACACATACATGAATGTGTCTACACCATTCCTCTTTTTTTGTTACTACCAAATCTACCATTGTGATTGTCATTTTTAAATTTTCATCTATTTAAACTCAGATATGGGTACCACTTTCATCTTATGTCCATAAATATGTGAATAAAATAGACTCAATTGTATTTATTTTTATATTTATGAACATCCACCAGCAAAAGATGACCATAATAATTTCTAAATAGTTGCTTATAGAACTAGATTTTTAAAGACTTAATTGTTTTTCTTTACTTCAGACTCAAACAATCCCTTAATATCTCAAGATTGGAAAATTCTGTTTCTCAAGATGGAATCTTACCAGAATATACTGTAAGGACAACAGCCTCTCCATCCCACATCAATAACTTTTCTTATACACTTGGGGAGGAAATGTTCCTTGGTGGGCATCTCAAGGGAGGAAGGTAAACATGAGAACCTGGTGAGCTGAAGAACTTGATGCAAATAGTGCTGACTTTGCTTCCTGAAGAGCCAGGCCTGATTAATTTAGTCTGCTCTCCTCCCCAGCAGCACTACGTAGAATTACATCCACCTGAATTCTTCCTTATTTCCAAAGTGCTCATCTTTCATGTGCAGAGCTAGAGCTTATCATTCTGCTTTTTAAACATTGGTAAAATGAGAAAAGGACATGTTTGTTCATTTAAATTTATTCTGCATTCCCATAAACAGTTCTGAAGTCTTAGATCATTGATTCCATTGCCAGAAGGTGGCCCAGTTAAAGGTTGATAACGAGTGCTAGAATAACATCTCTCCCAGAGTTCAGTGTGATTCTTCAAAAAGTATGGACAAGAGGCTTGGTTCCTGTAGCTCAGTGAGTAGGGCACTAGCCACATACACCAGAGCTGGTGTTTCGAGCCCAGCCTGGACCTGCTAAAACAACAATAACAGCTACAAGGAAAAAATAGCCGGGGTGGTGGCAGGCAACTGTAGAGCCAGCTACTCGGAAGGCTGAGGCAAAAGAATCTCTCAAGCCCAAGAGTTTGAGGTTGCTGTGAGCTGTGATACCACAGCACTCTACCAAGGGTGACATAGTGAGACTCTGTCTCAAAAAAAAAAGTATAGACAGGAGAAACTAAGTAATCAACTGGAAGGTAAATCAAATAATTAGGATTTAGGTCTACAAAGCCACACATTAGGAGACAAGAGCTTAGTCTTTAGGGGAATGATGAGTAATGATACCATTAAAATAATTTATGTTTGAATAGGTTTAAAGCTAATAAAAGGAGGAATAACACCTGCTCACCTCCCCACATAAAAGAAGAGACCAAGTTACACTTCCTTAGCCGGTAAATACTAGAGACAGCTCCTCTCAACCAAAGCAGGGTAGCTAATTGATTTGGTAGGAGCCCAAGTCCGAGTGAACCAGATATTTACAAGTAGCAGGGCCCTAACAACCAAGGACCAGGAGGCTACGTCTCTCACTTTCTATTTTGCCAGTACCTGGGTTTATGGGACAGGTAAAATGGCCAGTTTCAAGTGTACCCCACATCATTTTAAATCACGTTTTCCCTGGGGTAGGGGAGGAGGTCACAAGGCCTAGGATTGAGAAGGGCCTGAGCACAGCTATTGAGTTCTCAGCAGCCCTCTGCCATCTGCTTTGGTGTTTTCATTAATGATTTGAAAAGACCTAGTGAAGACGGTGCCACTGTATTACACAGCTCCTGGCTACACAAGTGAGAGCTGAGATTTTGTGAATGACATCGGGCTCACCTTGCAGAGTCACACGTGGTAGCCTCGGATGAGGAGAGGTGAGCATTTTTATCCCCAATGCTTCTAAAATGGACTAACCAACAACAAAAAAAACATTGTTAAATGTCTCAACAAGTGTCAGATTCTGTTAAACACTTTATATCCCTTATCTCATTTAGTGTCTACAACTTTAGAAGTTATTTCTAAACAAATTATGTCTGTTTACTATATGGGGAAACTGAGACTTATGTTTGTACACTGGCCACCAAGGTCACACCATTTTAAGTGACAGATGTCCCCTGATTAAAACCCAGGCCATCCATGACCCAAATCAGGATTCTTCCTCATTAAACTGTCTCCCACTTACAAAAACCACTTTGATATAAATTATATAACCCTTATAAACAGCACAGCTGGATCAAAAGGATCAGAGGATAGACAAGAAAGGTGAGAATCAGTTATTTGGTAATTACCCCCCAACATCACACAGCTACAAGTTTCTTTTTTAGTTAGAATAAAAAACTTTTTTTTTTTTTAAGTTGAAAATCTATTGTTCCTTCCTTCTGGTTGTCTATAGTGGTGGTGTGTAGGTGGAATGTGCAAACTTTATTTTATCTGCATATAATGTTCCAAATCCAGCCTCTGCTGCTAAATGAATATTTAATTTGAAGCCAGTTTCTTAACCGCTCTGAGCCTTTGCTTGTTCACCTCTAAGACAAGATAGCAACACAGGCTGCCGCACAGCCCTAGAGCAAAGTTTGCATTACAACAAACATGACTAGCCAAGTGGTCAGTGTCTCAGCGGGACTCAACCTACAATCTCTTGCTCTCCTTCTACTCATCCCTTCTGATTCACATGGGGTCGTTTCAGGACAGATAAAATAATGTGGGACCTATAAGACTAAGTAAAAGGTATCCCTCTTAACAGTTGGCACCAAAATTCATCTTGGGAAGGGAACTTTATTTGTCAAAATATCTTTATAAGCCATTGTGGAAGATGTAACGCTGAGAGCAGAGGTGTCAGCAGGCGACCCAGCTATAAAAAGAGAAGGTTTTACTGTCTGGACAAGAAAATTATAGGAATTTAAGTTTTGTTCCTTAAAGGGAAGGAGAGAAGGGAAGGATGGAGATCATGGGGAAGACAGAGAAGAGCCAGAGAGGAAGGGTGATCTGAGGACATGTGAGTTGAACCACCAGGCAAAAATCTTCCATAGAAGCTTATAGAAAAAACATTGTTTAAAATGGGAAATCTATCATTCAATTTAAAACTGTTTAAGTTAACTAGATTTAAATTCTACTAAAAAAATCAAATTTCAGTTCAGTCGACCATACTTATGAATACTGAGTATAAATGTTTGATGCCCTAGCTGGATTAGCAGGAAGCAGCAGCAGCTGTGTCATAGCACGTGGAATAGACCTCAAGCATGCGACTACTCTGAGCTTTCAGAAACCGTGGCATCGTGAGGCTCCAAGACAGTGTTTGAAAGGTTTTAAGACACAGGCAGTCCCAGCTGACACATGAATTATATATTAAGTTAAAAGTCCACCTGAATGCAGTGGACCGAGAGATAGCTCCAATTGCTACATCATTTAGATGCATTTGAAGAGGACAACCTGAAAACACTGAGGTGTGTAGGGGTGAGGGGAAACTTGCCCCTTCCCCTGAAAGTTGGTTAAAAGAGTAACTCACAGTTAAGGCAGATTAGTAAGAGAAAGGATTTATTTACTATGTATATGGGGAGAAATCAGAATGATAACCTACTTGGAGGCCTTTCAGAGGGTAGGGAACATTGAGGAGTATGGGGCACAAACAGTTGCTAGGGGTGATGAATGGGTGGGGGAGAAATAGATTGACTTGTAGATCAACCTTGGAGATAGGTGTTTATGGTTTATGTGTGGGTCAGATCCACCTACAGTCCCCACTGTCATTCCTGAAATTATTTTGAGTTAAGAAGAACTGGGAAGGGGAGTTAATTGTCCCCTTTGTTCCTCTGATCTGGCCAGTTCAGTTTATACAGATAGAGAGGAAGCTTCTTCCAATGTTTCTTGACCTTGAATGGCCTTCAATTTAAGATATTCTTTATAGTAGGGACTCATATTTTGAGGCAAAATTTCCTTAGCTCCTTCAGATGCTTAAGGATTAAGGTGATCAAGGAGTTTAGGCACATCTGAAATTCGCCCCTCAACTGTTGATGATGGCTCAGAGGGAGGTAAGAAGTCTCCTGCATTAGATGAAATTGACTTTAAATCAGGAGTTTCCTGTGGTGGCTCATTTTTTGAATCTTATATATTTTTAACACTCTCTATTTTTTAAAGCCGTCTTAGTTTCACAGCCAACTGTAGCATAAAGTAAGAGACTTCCCGTATATCCTTAGTCCCCATACATGCAAACCTCCCCCACTGTCAACATCTTATACACAAGTAGTAATTTTTTTGTTCTGGTGGTTACAATACATGAACTTCCATTGACACATCTTCACCCTCATTCTGTAGTTTATATTAGGATTCACTCTTGGTGAATCTTATTTATTTTTAATCTACAGACTTTTATCACATTACTAAATTCACTGACTCCCTGCCCCATAGCACAGTGAGATGCCCCGTGTGAGCAGGTATTGGTGCCACGTTGACATACATTGATTACGTGCTGACAACAGAAGATAAAACCCAGCCATTTCCCAGACAGGTGACCTGACTTGCTGTGATATTAATATGCTCATTCATGTTACAATTTTGTCACAGATAAAGCCATATATCTAAATACAAACAGATGTACTTGATTGTTTTAAAATAATGATAGCAATATAGAAAGCACAGCTATTAGTTTAGTAACAGATTACAGAAGAGGATGCTGGAGGCTTTCAGGGAAGAAGAAACATTATCACAACTTTGTCCTCAGGATCTGGCTTTTCATTAGGTATCAGTCTGAAATAAATCAATTCCATCATATTCTTCTCTTTTGCCCCTGGACTGGTTTTTATAAGATCCATAATAATCTCATAACACTTGGTATTTTTTTAACCAGTTCTGCTGCAAACAGGTGTTTATCCTCTTTACAAAATGCTGCTTTAAGTTAGGTGCAGATTTAAGAGTTTAATGTGATTTTCTATTTTCTTATTATGAGTGAGGGATCATCCAATTACACACCTCTCTCAATCTTCCCTGGTTACATATGGGGAACATGTCATTCACTGGTGGTTTGGTCCAGGCAACAGGAGACCCATCCCCTTTCATGTGTTAATTCTCACTGATACCACATTATAGGGCTCAGGGTCCCCGGTTGCTATGACCACTAATGCTTTGTGTTGCTAAAACCCACATTTAACTTCAATTCTGATACCTTGGTCTTGCCCTTATTCCCTAGCGAGCCTCCCTTTATGTATGGGATTTCAGAAGCTTAGGGGCCTGATAAGAAGCAATAGAGGCAAATGCCCACACATACATATATAAGTGGGGGAGTGTGTCAGTGTTTAGGCATTATTCACCTCTAAAAGGTCTCATTCTGTATTTTTAAATCAGAATTGTCATTTGGATGTTGAGCTTGTTTTTTCATAGTGGGATTTTGCTAAATGATGTGGTTCAACATCTAATCCATTAGGTGACATTCTTGTAGACAGCCTGTACTTCTAAGTGCAAAACAAGGATTGCAGCATTTTTTTCCAACAATCCCCTTCTTAAAGTCTCAAAAGCCTAGATTGAACTATGTTTGTCTTGAATAACAAAATACAAAAGAGGAAACATTTTTGATATGTAAAATATATCTTTTTTTTAAAAAAAGAACAACTAATATGGCCAGGGAAAGATATAAATGGAAGCTCTCTCTATTTTGGAAGCAGTAAGAATGGAGGCCAAGCAGGATTCCAAACCACAGTCTGGAAATCCAAAGGGGTATCTACCACCACCTACTGGTAATAGGGAGAAGTCGCCCTGTTGTGCGGACATCTTGCTTTTATTATATTGTGAAAATTCTTAAGCTAATTCTGTTGGTTAAATGAGAGTGTACTTAAATGTGCTCCTGTCATTCGCACTTACCTCTCTTTCTTTATTCTTCCTGTTTCCTCTTGGTTTCTAAATCTTATTCTGGCTTTTCTGGAACCTGTGAGAGTTTAGAGCCTCCCAAACGAGTTGTTCTTTTTTTACATGTAGGTCTTAGATGCAATGATCTTGACTACAAATGTTTCCACTTCTTTTAATTTGAGATTCATGTCTTTAAAAAGCTTACACCTGGGTAATTCTGGTCTTCAGAGGCTACCCCATGCTTAACAGTAACTGTATTTCTCTTCATATCCTTGACTAAAGGCCTCATTATCTTACATGTTAGAGGCAGCAAGATCCAAAAAGAACTTCCAAAAATGAGAGTTAGGAATTTTAGGGCACCCTTGGAACATTTGAAGTTTGGTATTTTAGCAAATATATTATTATTGTTATTATTGCTGATTTTAGTTTTCATTTTTATTTTATTTTTTTTTCTTGTTGTTGAGACAGTCTCACTATGCTGCCCTCAGTAAAGTGCTGTGGCATCATAGCTCACAGCAATCTCCAACTTTTG
Organism: Arctocebus calabarensis; assembly: GCA_963573935.1. Classification (NCBI taxonomy): domain Eukaryota; kingdom Metazoa; phylum Chordata; class Mammalia; order Primates; family Lorisidae; genus Arctocebus; species Arctocebus calabarensis. Next base: position 17,540 of record CAUYON010149092.1, read on the forward strand.
GGCTTAAGCAATTTTCTTGCCTCAGCCTCCCAAGTAGCTGGGACTATAGGCATCCGCCACAACACCTGGCTATATTTTTTGTTGCAGATGTCATTGTTGTTTAACTGGCCTGGACTGGGTTCGAACCCTCCAGCCTCAGTGCATGTGGCTGACACTGTAATTGCTGTGGTATGGGTGCCAAGACATTATTGCCAATTTTGAATTTTGCCAAGGAAAGACTCTAAAATGCAGTTAAACAAATAAAATTAGAGCTACTACATATTATCAACATTTCATTAGAGAAAAGGATTTTTAACAAAGTAAAAAATTAATATATCCTCAAAAAATTATTTTAAAGTATAATATATTAGATATATTTTGTTTACAAAAAGTCCCCCAACTTTTAAAATTTTCAAGATACTAGGATCTAGTGAAAACATCAGCATTGACCCACTTCTAAGAACAAATAAAGAAGTAACAGATGTTTGGGAAACAGGTCTAAGTCAGGGAGGGGATCCAAACCAGCACAGAGGTCGGAAATTCTGCTCATGAATGGGTTCTGAGTCAGAAGGATGGGAGAGAGTGCACAGGCAGCATGTGAAGTACAGAGTGAAAGGGAAAGCAGCAGGAGGGAGCACTATGGTTGGTACAGAGGAGGCAATATGCAAATGCAGTAAAAGCTCTGTATGCTGACCACCCAGGGTCAATATTCAGAGGGGCCAACATGAGGTACTGGGCCTACTGTACTGATACGTGTACATGTGGTTCATGTCTAGTCTGTGAAAATTAGGACAACTTAAGGAGATGGTTAATGTAGGAAGGTGGTCAAAACTATGGAGGCTACACGATAGGATTTACAATGTGTATTTCACAATATAATTGGAGAAAAGGGCATATATTGCTAAAAAAATTAAAAAACACTCTTGAGGCCAGGCACAGTAGCTTATGCCCATAGTCCTAGTACTTTGGGTGTGAGGATTGTTTGAGGCCAGGGAGTTAAGACAAAGGAGCTACAGAGCAAGACCCTGTCTCTTAAAAAAAAAGTTGAACCACTCTTGAAAATGATCAGCCTATACCATTCAGAGGTACATGGAAACTCCCCATTCATAATTATATGTAGTCTTTTTCAGGTTTTATGAATAAAAGTGGTGACCTATGATTATTTATAGTATATATTTTTTCTTTCCATATCACTTTTGATTGTATCAATATGTAGGGAAAAGATCACATCAGATATTATTATGGATGACCTTCATGAGTGCTTTGGATTAACAGTATGGATGAGCTAATCAAGTTTAAAGAAAGTCATCATGACGTGATTCAAGAGAAAATGCCCAATTACAACCACATGGTTTGGACCCTAGGAATAAAACTAGGCAAATTACGTTTCATATGTAAATTGATGTTGGACAATGGGACCACTTTATATTGAGGAGGGGCTCACAGCCTACCAAACTCACTAAAGAGAATGAATTTGGGTTTCAGATAAATTTATTTTTTATGCATAAAATTCTATAGTTGTTGAAACTCATTAGAGAAGTAAATAATTTTAGCACTATTAGAACAATCATAACCTTATTAATATAAAATAAACAGTATTAATAAAAATTACAAGAACATGTTGCTTTATAGCTTTTTATTTTATCTAATATTTAGAGAGACAAATGTCCTTATTATTTGGAGGTTGTTGTGAGCTGTGATACCACAGCACTCTATACAGGATGACAGCTTGAGACTCTACCTCAAAAGAAAAAAAATCTTTTCTTTTTAAAAATCTTCCCTTCAGTCTTAGCTGTAGGGCTCTTATATCATTTACCTCAGTCACACTTCCAGTATCTTTATCTTATCAGCTAAAGATATTTGGTGAATCTGGGGAAAGAAGAAAAAGTAAAACCAGCCAAAATTTCAAATGTATTGAAATTTGGAACATTACATTTTGAGAAATAAACCCCAAATTCTATTGAGTGCCAACTCTTTTTTTCTTTTTTTTCTTTTTTTGATGTTGAGTGACCCATAGAGTTTATTGACAGGGCAAAAAATCGATAGGCATGTTAAGCAAAGGCAGGTGGAGCAAGAGGAGAGAGACTAGAAGTGCCCTTGGCGGAGAGGGGAGTCCAAATAGGAAACCCCTAAGTGGCAACTTTTAAGAATTTGCCATTTGTAAATGGGATTAGGGTTGAGAACCAGCATGATCTATGGAAGTGGTTTGAGAAGAAGAATGATGTGGTTATCCGAGTAGAAAGTTTGCTGAGTTAGTAGAAAATCACTCAATATTTTAGGAATTGATCGAAAATGATTGAATTTAATTTGGAACATTTTTCTTTTCAATTTGTGGGATTATAAAAGGGAGACTTTATAATTCATCTCAGCTACCCTTCCTGGTATTATTTTTATTATACATTTTATGTGGTTTCATTTAACTTTTTTGTGAGATTTTTTATTAGAAAATTGTTTTTTCTTTCCAATGATCAGTATATATGTAATACTTCTAAAAATATAAATTTGTTTCTATAAATTGAGGTTGACAAGTTAATTGTTATTGCAGGCAGGAGGGAAGGCAAGTATCTCTAGTACAAGTAATCACACACTTTATTAATGTTTCTGTTCAAGGAAAGCACAAGGAATGCAACAGAAAATTAGAAATACAACTGTGCTCGCTCAAGGTCTTAAAGCCCAGAGAAGAGAAAACTTGGCAGGAAAGTTACCAACCAAGTTCAATTCTTTCATCTTAAAAAATAATGATTTAGATGAATGGCCACGACGTGGGTAGAACCCCAGATCTATCATGTTTATTTTCAAAGCCTGAGGGCATGCATTTCCAGAAAACTCAGGGGCTTTAAATAGTGCTTAAGAGTTTACATTTAATTAAACTGGATGCAGGTAATCGGGATCTGGGTTAGAGCTGTCTCACACCATGTGATTGCTGCTCATGGTGCCTGCAAGCAAAGCTCCATTAAAATTCAACAGATCTTAACAACCACTATATGCTGTTGGGCAGAGAGTCTGATAGTGTGTTGGGCTGGGAGCTTAAGCCTCTGGGTAAAGACAGGCTAGATTTCTGTTGGTGTTAAAAATGATCACCAGGAATCAGCAGGCACCCTCATCTTCTGAAATCCCACAGCATGCAGGGTCTTCTCTGATCAGCTCCACTTGGTATTTATAGAGAACAGAAACATATGCCTTGTGAAACTTCAAAGAAGATAGTCCTGGGCTTAAGATACATATGTTTTAAAGAAAATAAAATAATGTAAGCTTTCCCTGATTCTCTGAAATGAAGTTGAACTTTATAATCTCTGATCTTTCCCTATAAAAACATCACATGATTCCAGGAAGTCTTGCTTCTTAATCTTAAGCTTTTCTGGTACAATTAGTCACTGATTTCTAATCTGGTGGTTATTGGCCTTAAATATGGTATTGTCTAATCTTAAAGAACATTTAATGCCACATAAATATGAATTTCCATTTCTGGCTGGAATGTGCTAGCATTTGGAGGTACTGTAAGTGTGCTCACTGCTTTCTCAAGAACAAAAATTATTCAGTCCCGAAAGATCATTTGATGAGAATGTATCAGGAAAGAAGAATCCATTCTGAAATGCCTCTGGACAAAGCATGTGTCTAAAAGAAAATAAGACGTAGGGTGTTATCTGAAATTATTATACATTATAGCTATGGAAAACAGAAAAAGACTTTCTCTGAGAGGTTTAATTGCAAAAGCATTCATTCTCTACTTCAAGCACTTCTTTATATAATTGAATGAAAAGTAGTACTGTAGGTCAATGAGTTACTATAGGAGAATGATCAATAGTAATAGTACAGTTGCACTTAACTGCAGGGGATGCCCTTTATATTTCATAGTTGAGGAAACTGAGCTTGAAGAGTTTGGACAAAATTGGATTGCCAAAGTTTAATATCTGGTAGGCAATGTTAATCTGCAAAGAGGAATTTCCCAGTATGCATTACATAAAGTCATACATTTTCTGTGACCAACATAATCCAGATGCTATTTAATATCTTCTGTAACACCAAAGGGACATCATGGAGATCCCATTTGAGACCTGGACTCAAAAAGATGCAGGGTAGAGCAGGAGGAAAGATTTAACATGGACACTGAACCAAAGAGAGAAAGAGAAATTTGACCTCAGTATTTTACTAATACTACAAGAATGTTTATTGTATATTTGAGAAATAATTTAACATTCTTTTAAAGACATGAAAATCATGGAACAATTGTTTAAAACTTCTAAAACACGTAGATTGACAACTGCTGTGGCATCATCAACTGGAGTGTGAATGTACGAGGATAAGTGAAAAAAGGCAAGAGAAGAGGCTAATCAGAGAAGGGAGTGACGGAGGCTGGCTCTGAGACGGCTCCCTCGCTATTCTGTGCTCAGAGTGGGTTCCATCTGGGTCACTAGCTGTCGTGAACCAGGGATCAGAGCAGATTTCATAGCATCCTCTGACATGGATTAGGAAATATACTTAGGAATATGTTTTATGGAGGACAGTGAAAACTTAAAATCAGTTGTCAGTAAGAGGAAAAAAAGGCATGGGGTGGTGGTCAATTGTCTGTGTCAAAATGACTGGTAGTCAATGGCATCATTGTGGGTAAGGATGTTCTGGATGAAACGTTTCAATCAGTAAGGAAAGCAGATTGACCTCCCTAATGTGGCTGGGCTGCACCCAATCAGATGAAAGCATAAATAGGACAAAAGGTCTGAGTAAGGGAAACTCGATCTGCTTGCCTGCTCAAGCTGTACATTAGTCTTCTCTGGCCTTGAGACTCAGACTGAAACATTGGCTCATCTTGAGTCTCAAGGCTGCCGACTTTCAGACCAGAACGTACATCCGCTCTCTGGCGTTCATGCCTTCGGACTTGGACTGGGACTATCCATTTGTTCCCCTGGTTCTCCAGCTCACCTGTTGGAGATGTTGGGACTTCTCAGCTTCCATAATTGCATAAGCATATTCATTATAAGAATGAATCATATTGTTTCTGTTTCTCTGGAGAAGCCTAATAACCTATGGGTTCCTCATTCTTCTAGAAGTTTGCCATAGTCAAGGAATCATGGGTTCATATTCTAGGCAGGAATCTTGCCTGCCACATCTTTCCTAGCTCTCTGAGGCAAATGTTAGGGCAACTTTCTCAGTGAAGGAACAAAAAACGTGACTCTGAGGCAGCCAGTCTGTATTGGCATGGAACTGGTATACAGAAATTTCTGAGATGCCAGAAGCCCAGTTTCTGGAGCCATTATGGCCCATGGGAAGTTTCCACCCTCTCTGCTTTGAGGAGAAGGCCAATAAGAATCTAAGTGTGGGCACATCCTCTCCTCTGGGAGAAAGGAACATCTGGTCCCAGTTACCTTCTTTTCTAGGAACACAGAGCACCATAGTCCCTTTGAATCATCTTAGCCCTTATATCACACATGGTTGGACTAGACTTGATGGCGTTGATAACATCACAAAAAATGTAATCTTTCTGGGAAGGGCCATACACAGGAAAAGATCAATATAGAAAATAAAGTTTAGTAAATAATAAGTTTAAAGCACATCCTCCTGCATAATACTATTCCCCCCAATTTTATAGTTTACAGAAGATGTGTGTTGAAGTAGTTGCAAATAAAAAACTTATTTGAGTTCAAAGTCTTTCGAAAAAGAAGGGGACATTTTTGAACTCTGTATGATGGGGAATGCATAAACTCTTCCCCGAATAATAAAATGAAGATGGGGTTATATTAGAAAAGGCAATTGACTATGCATGATTCTCCGGAGGGAAGAAAGCAGGGGCAGAAAGATTAGTTGGGATGCCGTTATAGTGACCCATCAAGTGATTAGGGCCCTGGAATGAGGTAGTGACAGGGTTAATAAAAATGAAAGGATATTACTGAAAGCTGTTCCAAATTATGGGTCAATAAAATGTAGTGACTCCTTATATGAATAAATGAAGATAGAAGTCAAAGGTAGCTAAAGTTGCAAAGCTGGGCAACTAGAAAAAATATGATTTCAGTTAGGGCCATCTAAAAAGGATATCTACTGTGACTTTAAGGAGGGAGATGACATTCAAATAAAACTAAACACAGGGGCTTGAGGACTGCTAATGTGGGACTGGTTAGCATTTGGCTAAGACTGAGTGGAAAGTTACTAAATCCTGTGGATTAAATTGTGTCTCCTCAAAATTCATATGTTGAAGTATGAACCTCCAATGTGACCAGGGAGATGAAAGAGTAAATGAGGTCATACTGGTGGGACCCTTAGCCAGGAGGTCTGTTGCCCTTATTACAAGGGAAAGTGACAACAGAACTTGTTCTTTCACCCTCTCTGGCCCAGTTAAGACACTGTTAGAAAGCCCTTACTAGTAACCAAATCAGCTGACACTTTCATCGTTGACTTTCAGATTTCCCATAGTGTAAGAAATTAATTTCTTTCCTTTTTTTTTTTTTTGAAGTTTAACTGGGGCCAGGCTTGAACCCACTCCCCCAACCCCCAGTATATGGGGCTGGCATCCTACTCCTTGAGCTACAGGTGCAGCCCAATTAATTTCTGTTGTTGAAGCCACCCAGTCTGTGATATTTAGTTATGGCAGCTAGAGCTGACTACTATAGTAATTTTTATGTTTGCAAAATAAAATAATTAAGTTTCATTCTGCCTAATTATTGTGTTATACTTAAGACACAAAACAAGAAAACATCAAAATAGCAAAAGTAATAATAATAATTATTAAATAGCCTTGCACTAATCTCCAGTAATGTATGCGGATATGGTGTCTTGTAAAGACTATGTGAAGTTCAGCTGGATTTGCTTTAGAAAGTTTTAGCTTTGTAGGTAGGTGGGGTGGCACACATGTCTTCCTACCACTTTTGGAAGCCAGGTATTGCTTGAGGCCAGGGTTTTGAGCCACCCTAGACAATCTAGCAAAACCCTGTCTCTGCAACACATTAAAAAAATTTGGTCAGGTGTGACAGCACATGCGCCGATATTCCCAGCTATGCGGCAGGTTGGAGGATCTTTTGAGTCGAGGAGTTTCAGGTTGCAGTGAGTTATGTTGACATCACTGCACTTTAGCCAAAGCAACAGAGCCAGACACTGACTCAAGAAAATAAGTACAAAAATGTTTAGCTTTAGAATTACACAGAGTGACAGAACATGTACAAAGGCCACCAGTATTAGCACATTCATGGTACCGAACAACTTAATCAGAGTACAACTAGTGAGTGACCTAATGTAGCAAAGAGAGGTGGATAAAGGAACCAATTAGTGGATAATAACTAATAATAATGAATAATAATTATTGAGCGCTTGCATCGTGCCATTTATAGTCTAAGCATGTCACATCTATTCATTAGTCTTTGTACAACCCCATTCTGGAGGTGCTATTGTTAATCCCATTTTTGAGAGGAAGAACTGAGGCTCAGTGAGAATCAGAACTTGTTCACAGTCACACAACTGTAAAGGTTATGAGGAGTCAAGAATGAGAAAGAACATCGGCATTTCATAAATCCCACAAGTAGTCATTCTTGTAGGGGAAAATTGCAAAATTTTTATGAGCATTTGTTGAAAAGTTTCACTGAACTGATAGAGAAATAAGAAACTCCAGGCACAGCACAGACTAACACTCCAGGCGATGAAAAAATGCCTCTCACAGCTGCTCCAGTGGGCCATCAGGCTCAGAATGAATATTCCTAACGAGAGAGTACCTTGCTTTCCAAAGAAGCCTTTCCAAGGTGGCAGGGTGCCCAGTATTATAGAATTCCTCAGTATATTCAGCACAGATACTGTCTATAACTTATATACTTTAGTTTGTTTTCCTGTTTTAAAGATAACATTTATTGAGCACTTGCTGTTTTTCCCTCTGTATAACTGAGCATTTATAGAGTTTTCTTTTCTTTCTTTCTTTTTTTTTTGCAGTTTTTGGCTGGGGCCAGGTTTGAACCCATCACCTCTGGTATATGGGGCCAGTACCCTAGTCCTTGAGCCACAGGTGCTGCCCCATTTATAGAGTTTTCTTATCAATCACACTAATGGGTGTTACATTCTCATTTTTACAGATGGGGAATGTGAGGCTGAGCACATTTAGAACACATAACCAAGGCCATTTATAACTCGTGGATTAGTGGCACTCAGTAGGGACAGTCAACAACCCGTGCAGCTACCCTTAGGATCCAACTTCAATTTATATGCCTGGGACAGCAGCGCAAAGTGTCTTCCTATTTTCACATGAAAGCCCCCAAAGATTGTATTTATTTAATTTTGTAAATAGAATATTGTACTTATTTTTAAAATTAAATTCTATTACTTTAACCCTTTTGCTTCCCTGTTCTCTCAGTTACTTTTTGCAAGGCATAGTTTTCAGTTCGCGTTTCATCCTAATTGTTCTTTCTTGTGTTCTCCAGGGTAGCTACACTATTAGCTAAAATGGAAAATAATATTCCAGATGTTATATTACATTGGACCTTATCTTCTTTGAGCCAAGTACTTTATTTTTCACAATCATTACTCAAGATGATAGTTAAAAATAAACTTTTTTATATTACAGAAGCACTATAGTGTTTAGTACGTAATATTGTTTACGTACAAAAAAAGAATAATATAATTTATTTCATTGATGAGGCGATCATTTTTGTATTAACATCTCTTTCTTTTCTATGAATGTTCATTTTTATAATATCTGACTTTGTAGTACAGTGATTTTTGTGAGTCCTGCTTTTCTCCCTTGGCCTGATACCATCAATGTTGTATTCGTGATTTTAATGACTATAGGATGTTGCCTTGATTTACTTGACCAATCCTTTAGGATTTATCATTATAGAGCAGTCCTAAGTGAATTATAAGTGATTTGGTAATTAGTATCCTTATACATATATTGTTACTTTTTCCCTCATATTTCAAGTTACTTTTAAGTAAAAATGTTCAGAAGTGACATTTCTGGCTGGAAAAGTATTAATATTTGAAAAGAATAGTTTTTGAAGTCAATGTCTCTGTCTTCCTCAAATATACCAGCTACTTCATTGCCCTTTGCCTTGTTCAAATTATTCCGTCTTTTTTTTTATTACTTCAGGTTCACTGAGGGTACAAATAATTAGGTTACATTGTTTGCATTTGTTTGGTAAAATCCCTCAATGTAATTGTGTCCTGCCCCCAAGAGGTGTGCCATATACCGTAACTCTCATTTCCAGTTCCATTTTCCCCAGTCCTGCACCGTGAATTGATTTCAGTTTTTCTTCTATGTGGATATGTATTATCTTGTCTACTGGCTTCATGTTAGAATTGAGTACATTGGATTCTTGCTTCTCCATTCTTATGATACTTTACTAAGAAGAATGTGTTCCAGCTCTATCCAGGTTAATACAAAAAATTTCATAGCTGAATACTATTCCATGGTCTACATCTATCACAGTTTGTTAATCCATCCCTGGTTGGTTGGCATTTCTTGAAAATTCTGGTATCCTGTGGTGGGGGGGCACTTATTATCCCAACCTCATTTTAAGTGGCACTATCTCTGTGACACCTGCTTTCATATACCCAGGTAAAACTTACCAGTTTTTGATTTGTCCTTATTTTTTTCACTTACCATTATAGACTTTCTCATGTTTTATTATTGTATTTATGTTGTGTACAGACTAGTAGACTAGGGACTCATCAAGGACAGGAATCACAAATACTCATGTTTTAACTGTGAATATCTAAGCCAATCAAAACCAAAGTATTCTGACACATAGCTTAATACAAGTCTAGGAAATGAATGGTTAGAATCTTCATTTCCTAGATGCCATCTGTTCAGAAACTAGTTCTGACCTCTGGAGGCTATCATGAAAGAGTTGACAGGTGCTCAATAGATCTGATAGAATAACTGAGCCTTCTAAGTTACCATCACAGTTCTCACCTGGAATGTTTCAATGTCTTTAATCCAAAACACCATTGAGAGGAGAGTAGGGTGCTCAAGAAGAGAAGAAGAGCATCAGGTGAAAGTAACTTTGCAGAATTCTTTATATGCCCACTATATGGGTTGTTATGCTATCAATGGTTTTAAATGGCATGAAGAAGTATGAAATGCAACATATCATTGTTTTGAAGAAGTAGTGATGATACTGTCTTGATTCAGTCCAGTTTCAAGTCGCTGCAGGAGAAAGTTAATTCAATTTTTTATTTGTACTAACGGAAGAAAAAAGGGAGGGTAAAAACTATATGTATCAAATAGGCAGTGTTTTTATAGTTAGAAATATGTGAAGGGAGTAAAAACTTGTGAATGACATTCACATGAGTTAGTCCAACATTAAATATCAGGCACTTTTATATTTATTATATTTGTATCTCATGAGGTCTAGAAAGAGCATTCTGACTCATGTAATCTCATGCTCAGAAAGAGCATTCTGACTCATGTAAGCTTAGCTTATACCTAAGCTTAAATTTGGCTGGGTGCAGTGGCACATGCCTATAATTTTAGCACTCTGGGAGGTCAAGGCACGTGAAGTCCCTGAGCTCAGAAGTTCCAGACCAGCCTAAGTAAGAGCAAACCCTATCTGTATTAAAAGTAGAAGATCTGGGGCAGCGCCTGTGGCTCAAAGGAGTAGGGCACTGGCCCCATATGCCAGAGGTGGTGGGTTCAAACACAGCTCCGGCCAAAAACTGCAAAAAAAAAAAAAAAATAGAAGATCTAGTTGGGCATGGTGGACACCTGTAGTCCCAGTTACTCAGAAGGCTGAGGCAAGAGGATCACTTGAGCCCAAGAGTTTGAAGTTACTGTGAGCTATGATATCACAGCACTCTACCCAGGGTGACAGAATGAGACTCTGTCCCCCCAAAAAGATGAAGAAGCAGCTTAAATTTGACCAAATTTTGTGGTGAGTTATCTTAAGAAAATTGTTCATTTTTATGTTCCAACAAAAAATCTGTTATTAGTGAGAGATATTGTCTCATCTAGTATGTTTTCTAGTAAACCTGATTTTCCCTTTTCAGAGGAAAATTAACTTGTGAACTTTGATATTATATTTTTATGTGGGAGTAAGAATGATTATTGGGTGAAGAATTTCCTGTGGACTCACTTGTTTCTATTCACCCCACTTGACATTCTATTGTGAAAGGAGACTTGGAAATAGCAGTTCCTGCCATGCACTTGATGTTCGGGATAGTTAACAAGCAGACTAAACGACTAAGTACTCTTGATTATAGTTCTCAAGGTCCACGAATATAAGTCAGAAGCACCTTATGCAGTGATCACAGTGATTATGCTTTTCTACAGGAAGAAAAAAAGATGAAACTATTTCTGCCTAATGTGTGTGTACAAGGCTGCATAAATAAAAACACTATACCCACTTTCCTAACACTGTATTCTTAGAAAATTAAACAGGGATTTTTTTTTCTTTTAATAGTTAACATTCTAATTCTAAATTCTAAAATCTTTTTAATATTTTATAAATAAGTCACACATTTGGATGGGACCCGTGGCTAGTGGGTAGGGCGCTGGCCTTGTATACCGAGGGTGGCGGGTTCAAACCCGGCCCTGGCCAGCTAAAACGGCAATGAGAATTGCAACAAAAAATAGCTGAGCATTGTGGCAGGCCACCTGAAGTCCCAGCTGCATGGGAGGCTGAGGCAAGAAAATCCCTTAAGCCCAAGAGCTGGAGGTTGCTGTGAAATGTGATGCCACAGCACTCTACCGAAGGCAACAAAGTGAGACTCTGGCTCAAAAAAAAAAAAAAAACCTCACACATTTGTACATGTTTACAAAAATTCTAAAGACCACAGGTCCTTCCAAAGTTACACAGAATTCTGCAGTATAATTTAATCCATTCCTATATGCTATAAAATTGAATAGGAAAAATAAGGCAGCACTGTGATCCACTCAGTCACTCAGTGTGATCCACAGCAATATGATCTGGGCAGAGGCTGCCCAGAAATTGTGAGCTCTAGATGCAGCATAAAGTTTAGATTGGATCAGTAGCACCATAGTAAGAGTCAGCAAGTGTAGAGGAAAGGAGGGGATACATCCCATAGTAAGAGTCAGCAAGTGCAGAAGAAGAGAGGGGCAACGTCCCAGCAGTCTACTGTGAACATCTCAGCTAAGGCACGCAGAAATCATTGTCCATGCCCAGCTCCAGAAAGAATAGCAATTAGAAGTTAGGAATTCAGGCTAGGCCACTAGAAAACTAAGATTCTGGAGCCTCCCTGGCAAAATGTCTTTGTAAGTGAACAGTCTATTCTCTACTTTTCTTGTATTGGGATCTGAACATCTGAATTTACCGGAGAAAAATTATGCACCTGGGACCAAGCCTACTAAGGAAAGAAACCAAGCCTACTCTGTTTCCCTGGAAAATTTGCTGTCATTCAAGAGATTATTTCATAGCTTCTCCTATCTTCTCTCAATTCTGTAACTCTTTCTTCTTTTTCCTCTTTCTTATCAACTGTATTCATTTTCTAATTGCCAAGAGAAGGGATGCCATAGGGAAAGAATATTTTCTTTTTCTCAACACAAACCGGCTGAGCTATTGGCAGCTTTGCCAGGGGGCTCCACTTCCCTCGACTTCCCTGGGTGGCACCTCCTCGCTTCTACCTAACCAAGCTCTCTACTATGCTCTGCCCAGCCCCCATCACCCTAGGTGCATTCCTCTCTCTCTGCCGGTATCATTTCCCTTACTGTGTGTGCATAGGATCGTTCTCATTAGACATTATAATAGCTTCCATTGGAAAATTAAAAAATGAAACCTCTTGTCAGTGTCTTCAGAAGTTGGCCCATAAGCTGTACTTAATTTTATAGAAATGTTTTTTTGGAACAGTGTCATCTAGTCTCATCTTCACTCCATCAATGTTTACCTTCTTGGTTTATTCTGCCAGAAATCCCCTTCTGTGAGGCTTTTCTCTTATTTCTCTCTTATTAAGACAAATCTCATGAAACTAGTCAATGACTTTATATTGCCAGATCCAAAGATCTGTCTCAGTTTTATTCAGCTTTGCAGAAATCTTTGACCGAGGTGATTACTTCCTCTTTATTGCAACTCACTACATATTTATTTATTTATGCATTTTTTGCTTATTTATTGCCTTCGTTCATCACAGGTATATAAGAGCAAGCTCTGTATTTTATAATCTGTGGTCTTGCATGATTTCTTGTCCCCTCTGGTAGAGTCCCCTGGTAGAGGCTTTCACTTCCTTGGAGATCCTATGAGTCCATCAATATTTAGAATAGTACCTGGCCCATACTAGGTGTTCAACAGTCATTTAGTGAATTATTTAAGCAGTCACGTATTTGAGTTACAAGTAAGTGAAGCCATAAACACTAACAGAGTTTATAAACAGGACAAAGATTTTTGGGGAGTCAGAGGCTTCTTACCTCTACTTTGTCCGGAGCCAGAACAGTCTCAGTTTAAATTGATACTTGAACTTTGAAGTCTTTTCATTTTCATTTGAAGTGAACTGTCCAGGGTGCTTACCAAGCTGCACAGCTAGAGTGAACTCTCTACAGTTGATCAAGATGAGTAAGCATAGTCACAGAAGCCATTAATCAGAGCCAGTGTCCCATGAAAACACAAAACAAAATCTAACTGCTTCTGTGAAATTATGATCAATAAAAGAGGGTAAGCCCTATATTATCAAGGTCTCTCAATAGGTGGCCCTTCTCTATGCTGAGATAAGTGCTGGCATGGAGCGAAATGCATGAGAGGCCGAACTGCTGTCTCTCTCCTCCTGCGCCCCTAACTCAGTCCTTAAGTCTCCACCCAGCTATTGACTTGAATAATCCACTTAGGTTTAGGCTGCAGCTAAAAGCTCTGTCATTACTTCTAACCTTGGAGGCCTTTTTCTTTGCATGGAATTCCTTCCTCCCTTAGAATATAAGTAAACCAACACCCCAGAAATACCTGAAAATAAGAAGCCTCTCCAACCTCTAAATTCTTTTTTTTGTTGTTTTGTTTTTTATTTTTTTTTTTTGCAGTTCGGCCAAGGCCGGGCTTGAACCCGCCACCTTCGGTATATGGGGCCGGCGCCCTACTCGCTGAGCCACAGGAGCCGCCCCAACCTCTAAATTCTAACTGCTTCTTTTACTTAGGCAAAAAGGAAACAAAATATTGAAAGAATCTCAAGCTGCTGCTGATTGCATTCAAATTAAATAGTTTACTTAAAGACTATCAGAGAGTCCCCTGGTAGAGGCTTTCACGTACTTGGAGATCCTCTTTTTCCTTTTTTAATGAAAACATTTGACCATTCAACCACATTGATTACTTTTTCTGCATGTAAAAAATATTCTGCCCTTTAGTATTAAGGCTATGAAATTGGTAGCAATGAGGTAATGATCAGAGTTTTATTCTTAAGTTGTTTTATTCAAAGAATTCACCTATAAGAGGGCTCACTAAGATACATGTTTTATAGATGTTTGCCTAAGTATAGGATTTCTTCTGCTGGTAATGAACCATGTAGGTCCTTAAAGAAGACTGTTGCAATGCTTAAGTATCTTGTATGAGAAAATAAGTCGAAACAAGAAAAAACAAACTGAGATAACTAGAGCATCTAATCCTTTATTTTTGTCAAGTTCTCTACTTTCATTTTTAATTAAAGTCAACATTTATTGAAAACCTATAGACTCTACTGAATTCTGGGTGAATTTATAAGTGAATATAATAGTCTTCTCTCTTGAGGGGTTTTTATGTATTGAAATATTGAAATATGAAATATGAAGAATATCTATGTAAGCAGTGTATTGATAGTATTACCTATATTTGGCTCAATTACTTTCATCTGAGCAGTTGTCTTTGAAAACTAAAGATTTTCTAGAATTTCAGAATTCTTTGAATGCCAAAGAAATATTCTGTCTTGCAATCACTTTCTTTTTTACTAACCAAGGTGGAGATCTAGTGAACTCATGCATTTCAGAAATATTTATTTTTTGACAGGTGTAAAGTGGAAATAAGCCTTTATTAATTGTGTTACTGAGACAATCTAAAGATCAGAATGAGAGTTCTAATTATACTTCACGCCTGCAGATTTTTATGTGTAGGATCTGGGTTTACTGAGAATGGATAGATCCAGCAATGAAGAGAGCCCCCAGTTCATGCCTTCAGGAGATGTCCAGTGCAGGGATGAATAATAAGGCTCTCAAGGGAGAGGGATAGAGTAATATAAAATGTTTATGTTCAGGGAATGACATGGATGACAAAACAAAGGGAATCTGGGACTATGGGATAATGGCTGTAGGTTATTCTTGCAATTTGGATTATTAGGCAGTGAATGGGAAGCTTGGAGCAAATTGGAATAAGGAGACATTCTTGCTAAAGCTGAGAATGGAAGTGAGAAAAAGCAGTGAAATTATTCTCTTTGAAAGGCTAAATCACAATTCTGTGGCCAGTTGGTATTTTTCCATTTAAAGGGATCTCTCTGACTGACTTGATTTATTCTCAAGGTGGTTTTGACATTCGGAAAAGCAGCTTACTTTCTCATCTTGATGAAAATATACCAGTTCTCAACTTTAGTTCTAGTAGACAAAAAAAGAAAAAAAACAAAAACTAGAAAGTTATTTTGTTTCTTTTGTTCTTATCATGTCTTGGAAATGATGGCAGATTTGTTTCAAAATTTTGACAAAAAATAAACAGAGATTGAAAAACATGAAGTAGTCTGTTTATTCTACCCATTCTGAGAAATGTTTTGGAAAGCCTGTCTGAACTGCGGGTTCCAGCTGTACATCACAGGATGCCAGCAAGAATGGTCGGTAGAAAGTTAGGGGAAATTTTAATTGCTTTAACGCTGCATTCATAGCTAGTCCCTTGTGTGTGATAGTACTTTAAAATCATTAGCCTTGAAGAAGAAAATATTATAGAACTTTTCTAAAGCTTGAGCATTGGAAGGGGAATGAAGATACACTAGAAGCCCAGTCTTTTGGAGCTGCTATAATTTTAGAAATGACAAAACCTTTCATCTCAGCAATGAACAATGGAAAGTAAAGCTATTAGACTTGGCCATGGCACCCAGCTAGTTAGTAATGTTTGTTTTCCTTTGTATCGAAGGTCTATTGAATAGTCAACATTGAAGACGAAGACAAAGTAAAGACTTAAAAAAAGAAAAGCAGACATGATGTTCTTTTATTTCATTTATCCTTTGGGCAGATTTTTCTTTAAAATAAAGTCTTTGAATAAGCAATTCATTTTGGTAATTATAGTAAATTCTAGTAAATGCTTTTTAGGCTTTTGCTAATTGCAAAGGGAGCATGGTGGAACATGATGATGAGAATGGATTCATACCATCCCGGGATCAAACACTTTAACTGTCCCAGATATGTGCTACTGGTCAATACTTTCCCTCTTTATCTCTTGGCTTCCTCATTGTTAAGTTGGACATTATTCAACCTAATTAATAAAGTTTTTTTTTTGAGACAGAGTCTTACTCTGTACCCTGGGGAGAGTGCTTTGTTGTCATAGCTTACAGCAACCTCAAACTCTTGGGCTCAGTGACCCCCTTGCCTCAGCCTCCTAGAATGCTAGGATTATAGACATGAGCCACCACACCCAGCCATTAATAAAAAGTTCTTTCAAGAGCTGAATTAGCATATGCATGTAATAGCTCAGTTCCTGCAAAAGAAAAGCTGCTATCGTAATATCTTTTTTGGGGGGCAGAGTCTCACTTTGTCACCCTGGGTAGAGTGCTGTAGAGTGATAGCTCACAGCAACCTCAAACTCTTGGGCTCTAGAGATTCTCTTGCCTCAGCCTCCTGAGTGGCTGGGACTACAGGTACCCTGCACAATACCTGGCTATTTCTAGAGACAGGGTCTTTCTCTAGCATAGGCTGGTCTCGAACTCCTGAGCTCAGGCAATCTGCCCGTCTAAGCCTCCCAGATCCTCCTAGGATTACAGGCATGAGCCACCAAACCTGGTATTAATATCCTTATTAATAATATAAGTAAGTCATTCATATTCCTCCAAGATTTATTTTTTATATAAACCTACATATGACGTGGAAATTGAGAGAAGTAGCTTTCGCCTTGTTAATCATTGTTGTTATGCTATCATTTTTTATTAAAGTTATATAATTATAATGTATAATGGAGATTACCCATTTTTTTCCTAAATTGATGACAATTATATGTAAAATGTATAATACTCCAAAGAGGCATATCTGCCTCCATGCATTTTTAGGTAAAGTTTCAAGATGTGAACTTCAGGCTCATGGAAAGTAATGGCCATAGTCGTTTTGATTTGCTTTCAAAAACCAACTTACGTTCGAGGAGCGCAGTGAATAAGCTCCAAGCAGTTTTGCTACTTGACACACCTACAAGTGAAAATCAATGTTTCTTTGGAGAATTTCCATGCATATCTCAGATAAAAGTCACACTGGGCTCACGTTCTTCTAATGTGACATATGGGTGGTTTCAAATGCAAGCCTCGAAGCCAAAATATTGAAAAAACTGTGAAAAGTTATAGTTTAGATAGAAGAATTTCCCCTGAAAAAAAATAGCAGATAATATTGTTACAGAACATCCATAAGCCAAAAAGAAGTTTCAAATGAATCTTTTCCCTAAGTTTTTCACAAGCTGCTCTTAAATTTTTAAAGAGCACTTGAATAATAAAATGTGTTGGTTATAGCCCTGTTTTTTTTTTCCTTCTGCCAACCCTCAAAACATTTACTGAAGATACTATTTTAAGCCACCATTTCAACATTTTTACTACTGGTGTGTAGATGATTTGTATTCAGTGTGCAACACAATAGTAAGCAATATTTTCCCCACTCTCTCTGGCATAGATCATCTGTTTCTTCTGCCAAAAGAACTGAAATGCCATTTATCATGTGAGAATGGTGTTGGGGAGATGTTGCAAGAACAGTCAGGGCAAAGAGAGAGGATTAGGTGTTCCTGTGCCTACCCTAAGGAAAGTAAGTCCTAGTTTTTTTCCCAAGGAGAAAATTTAGCTTTACTCTGCTGCAAGGCAACTGTTACTGCGTGGTCCAACCTTCTGCTCCTTTGTAAGAGACACTACACTCTTCCCATGCAAAGCATCCTCCAAGTCAGACTCACTCGGGCCTCTTTCCTGGGTGATTCAGTTGAAAGGCAGGCTTTTCCTACTTTAGATATCAGTGTTAGCTTATGTCTCTCCTCGTATTTCTGATACATAGAAAAAGAAAAGCAAACTGAAGAACAACATTATCTTCCTATACCAGACTTTTAAGTCAAGAAGGACCAGTACTGGAAAGGAGCTATTCACTGTGGAAGACACAGCATTCTGTCTTAGTGACTAGCCAGCCACAGCTTAAGATATTTTGGACTTTTATTTCTGGTGATGAGACGGGAACATTCCAAATTTGTGTCTTCTTCTTCTTTTTTTATTTTTATTTTTTATTAAATCATACCTGTGTATATTAGTGCAATCATGGGGTACAGTGTGCTTAATGGGAATGAGTCTCTTCCTTTGAAGGAATTTCAAAAAGTAGTCTGTTGTATATGTGTGTGTATAATCTTGTTCAGCAGTATAATTTTTAAATATAAAAATATTCTATAACAGAGAATTTTATCTTTAGTGGTGTGTTTGAATGACAGCATAATTAGACAGCATTCCGTATTTGTGGATTTTGCATGTATGTATTCAACCAATACAGACTAAAAATATTCAGGAAAATAATTACAGCTATACTGAACATGTACAGACTTTTTTCCTTGTTGTTCTTTCTGAAACAATACAATATAACTGTTTATTGGCATTTACATCGTATTAGTTATGCTGAGTAATCTGGGAAGGTTTAGAGAATCCAGGAGAGTAGGTTAATACAAATATGCACATACTAGGCCATTCACTATCAGAGATGGAAGTATCCCTGAGTTTTGGTATCCATGGGGAGGTGCTGGACAAAATCACCTGTGGATACAGAGGAATGACTGCGTAATTCAGGGTCAGCCTGGCACACCCAGCCAGAGCTTAGGGGAAGAGGTTATTCTGCCTCAGGCTGAGAAGTCCAATTGTGTTTACATAGGTCCTTTGGTTCCTTTAACTCAAATAGTGTTTTGGTATTCAAATTTCTTCTAGATTCTAGAAGTTGCTAAGCCCAGTTGATAATGAGGACAATTCCCTAGTTAGGGCCATTCATAACTACAGATTCCTAAGCTTCACTTTTGGACAAACAGGTAGGAAATGGAATTTTAACATGCTTCGGTGCTTTTGATGTCACAAGGTGAGCCCCGATGGGCAAATGTGCGTGACTTCCTAAGCAGCTTCTCTAGAACCTTTTCTAGCTAAGTGTGTCTTAGCTAAGGCCTAAGTGTGTCTGAGCACCTCTGGTGACTGCAAGACCAATACTTACGTAGGCAGCCCACATTCTTTTGAATAGGTTTGATTACATCAGAGAAACCAACATTAAATGAAAATTTACCCATCGGTATTAGTTCTTTCACTTGGGGCCATGGAGAATAATTCAACTCCTGTTTCACACAGAAGCCCTGCAAACCTGTTTGTAGGCAGTGTCAGGCACTCCCATTCCGCTCACTTCTCCTCTGAAAAATGATCCCAGTTTATTCAACCTTTTCTTTAGGAGACTTGGCTTAAATGTCTGTGCATTCTTCTTGTCATTTTCTGAATTTAACCCTGAGGTTTCTCAGGAGGAAACACTCAGACACAACACAGGTCCCAGTAATGTTGAGTTTATAGGGTCAAGGGTATGTGTCCTGTAAAATCCCACAAAGCCCTCCCACCCCTCACCCCCCCCCATACACACATTCTTAAACCAAGCTCCAGGCTTGGTTTAGTTCTCTGCTATCATCATTTTTAAGTGTATAATAGTTTTTACATAAGCTGTCACTTTTCCAGACTGTATGGGGGTTGTGTCCTAGCTCCGGTGTGATCTAGTTGCACACACAGTTCGTGTCTCATGTCCTCAGTGCTAATGGAGCAGGAATCTATACTGTCTGTTTCAGCAGCCACAACACTCTTCGGTCCATGTTCTCTATTCTACCAAAGGCAACCCTGAGATCTTTTTCTAGTAAACACCCTTGTCTCCTACAGGCTGGATTTTTGAAATTGTTGTTGAAAGAAATACAACAATTGATGTCGTATCGATTCCAGTTAAGCTTAATCTTTAAAGACGTGGTCCACGGTTCCAGACTGTTGAGATCGTATTAGGTTCTGATTGTGGCATCCATGGTGTTTGTTGTCTTTCTTAACTGCTTGCCACCAACAACACTTATGACCCAGTCTTACAAAATAATGAACAATATCACAGTAGGAAGCATCAGAAGAAATATGAGGACTGATGGTTGCAGGGAAGGGGATCTACCTGCTAAGGTTGTTTGAAAGATGCCTAATGTCTCTAATTTCAGCAGTAAGGCTATGATCTTTCTCCTTACTCCCTAAAAATACTTTGATAGGTCTTGTCATTGTGAGTATGGATTTGAGACTACGGCAGTTCTAATAGAGATTTATGCTGAAAAAACAGTTGTTCCTAAACCTATATAATATATAATGTTTAAAAACTCATCTGAGAGGAGTTACACTTATTTAATGCAGATATTGAAAAAATATGGTTCTATCTATCTTGGAAATGAAGACTATTTGGCCCAGATGCTCTTGGTATCCAGTCCCCTTTGTTAGTGCCTTGGTTCTGTGTCAAAGAACAAAGTGTGTAAAAGACACTCTCCATGAGGAATGTAAAGGACACGGGTAAGTATGAAACCACTTATAGCAAGTAGACTCTGGATTAAAACATTTGTTGCGGCTCGGCGCCTGTGGCTCAATGGGCTAAGGCGCCAGCCACATACATCTGAGCTGGTGGGTTCGAATCCAGCTCGGGGCCGCCAAACGACAATGACGGCTGTAACCAAAAAAAATGGCCGGGCGTTGTGGTGGGCGCCTGTAGTCCCAGCTACTTGGGAGGCGGAGGCAGGAGACTTGCTTGAGCCCAGGAGTTGGATGTTGCTGTGAGCTGTGATGCCACAGCACTCTATCCAGGGTGACAGTTTGAGTCTATGTCTCAAAAAAAAAAATAAAATAAAAATAAAACATTTGTTGCTTTTATATGAAGTTCATCATGCAAGTTTTTAAAACAAATTCAGATTTATATGAGGGTATCAATGATTAGGTTACGTAGTTTTTGTTTCTAAGGTAAAGTCTGAGTTGTAGTTGATGCGGTTGGACCTTCATCGAGGGGGTGTGGTGAAAACCCTCATGCTGTGTCCACTTGGTGAGAGCTCACCAGTCCCTCCCTCCTCTCCTTTCCACTTTCCCTCTTCCTTCCTCCCTTCACTGGAATATACTTGTGTTGTTCTCTCCTATGGGCAAGTAGTTGTTTCTGTATTATTTTCATATTATATCGAGTACATTGTATACTTGCATTTCCATTCTCACGGTACTTTAGTAAGAAAAATGTGTTTCAACTCCATCTAGATAAATACAAAAGATGTAAAGTCACCATATTTTTTATAGCTGAATAGTATTCTATGGCATACGTACACCACGGTTTATTAATCCACTCATGGGTTGATGGTCACTTTGGTGGCTTTCGTGTCTTGGCAATTGTGAATTGAGCTCCAATAAGCATTCTAATGCAAATGTCCTTGTGATAAAATGGTTTATTTTCTTCTGGGTAGATTCCTAGTAATGAAACTGTGGGTTCAAATGGAATGTGTACAGTTACCTCTTTAAGGAGTCTCCATACTTCTTTCTATAAAGGCTGTATTAGTTGGCAACCCCACCAACAATGTATAAGCATTCCCTTTCCTCCACGTCCATGGCAACATTCTCGTAGCTTTGAGATTTTGTGATGCGGGCCATTCTCACTGGGGTTAGGTGATATCTCAGGGTAGTTTTGATTTGCATTTCTCTGATGACTGGGGACAATGAGCATTTTTTTCATGTGCTTTGGCCATTTTCTGTCTTCTTCAGAGAAGGTGCTACAGGGTGCATGTCTCTCGCCCAATAATAGATGGGATTGTTTGTTCTTTTTTTGTTGACATTTCAGTTCTCTGTAGATTCCAGTTATTGACCCCTTGTCAGATTTATAACATGCAAATATCTTTTCCCGTTCTGAAGGATTTTTATGTACTTAGCTGTGCTTTTTAGCTTAATTATCGTTTATTTTTGTCCGTATTGCCATTGCTGATGCCATTTTCTTCATAAAAATATTTCCCCATGCCAACATCATCTAGAATTTTTGCCATGTTTTGCTCTAGAACTTGTATCAGCTCAGGTCTTAGATTTAAATCTTTTTTTCTGTTGGGAGTCAATTTTTGAGAGGTGCAGGTCCAGTTTCAGTCATGTCCATGGAGTTAACCTGTTCTCTCAGCATTGGTCACTGAAAAAGGATTCTTTTCCCCAGTGTTTGCTTTTGTTTGGTTTATTGAAGATCAGATGATAAGAGGCTGGCTTCATCTCTGGGTTTTCAATTCACTTCCATAGAGCTATGTCCCTCTTTTTGTGTATCTTGGTACATTTTAAGAAAAATGTCCAAGTAGGATGAAGGCATTTTTCATCTCAGTCATATTTATGGTCAGGTGATGAAATATGAAATAGTTTACTATAAAGTGAATAAAACCTTTACGTTGGATTAAATATTAGCCTGATTAGTAGTTGTCCTAATTATACTTTTAAAAAGTATTTGGATATTTTAGCCAGTTTCTTATTTTATCTGAGTAATTATTTGTTCAGAAACTTAGGGCTGAGCTTATCACAAGCCAACAGACGTTATCATTACATTTGGAAACTTTTTTTCCCCACATAAAGCTGTATGCATTTGAGATGTCTGTTACTCAGTGTGTTTTCTGAGATTTCTCATTGTGCAGTAACAGATTCAAGGGTGAGCCTGCAGGAAGATCAGGGCACTGGTAGGAGCACCTTGGACCTCCGTGCAATGTGGAATATCATGTTAGTTGGCTTTAGATGTATTATTTACCCATCTCTCTAAAGTGAAGGAGATACCATGGCCCATCACTGAAGTCTCTTTAATTGCCAGCATTGTATACATCTATAAACTTGTGAAATGCCTCCAGAGAGATGGGGCAATATAAATGATTTATATTATTGATTTACTTGGCAAGTAGAAGGACCGAGCTCAGAAAAAAAGGCAATTCTATTCCAGTTCTATGGTGTGAAAGAACCACACTGCTCAGACCTCAAGAAGCACTTTGTAGCACTTAAAAGGACCATTTAAAAAGCACATATGAAAATTGTTTTCACGTCTGTATATTTTTAAACATTCCATCATACGTTCACTAAAAATTATTGAGTGTGTACTTTTTGCCAGATAGTATTCTAGATCGGGGGATACAGGAGGGCGCATTCATCAGACAATGACTCTGCCTATATGGGATTAGCCTATGGGGTACAATACGTGTACACTGGGCGTTAAGTAAGCCAGTGAGATAAAGATACTATATTGTGATTCTAGTGAGGGGTTTAGCAGCAAATGAATGTTCAATCTACAGAAGAGAATGTCACCTTAAACATTGTGGTGAGAAGATGGTATTAGAGTGAAGATCTGCAGGAAGTGTGGTGTGAGCCAGAAAGCCTTCTGGGGGGAGGTGCTCTAGACAGAGACCACAGCAGGTGCAGAGCGTGCCAAGTGGGAGCTTCTGTGCTTGAGAACAAACCAATAGACCAGCACGGAAGGAGGGGAGTAAGCAAGGAACAGAGGAAGATGAAGGAAACCTAATATGGGATCCAACTGGGCAAACTCCTGTTGACCATTTTAAGGTCCTTTAAAAAAATTCTATTATGGTTCCATAGTTTGACAGAACCACACTACTTATATCTCAGGGATTACCACTTGATAGGTTCCCTCTGGCAGCTGAGGTGAGAATAGTCTGGTGCAAGAGCAGAAGCAGCGGACCTGGTAGGAGGTTATTGCATGATCTTTATTCCTTCTGATGAACTAGCACCTATTACTGTGCTGGAAGTAGCCTGGTCTTCTGCTGAATTATTCACTCATTTACAGCGATAATAGTGCTGTCGGCAGGTATAAAATGCTGTAGTTCTAGGCTAAAGTTATATAATTTTAACTGCTAAGGTACATACCTCTATTGGGACCCAAGTAGCCTATTTCTTCTATCTTTGTAATTCAGGACAATCTAATTCAGTTCAATAAAAGTTTATTGAGCACCTGCTTTGGGTCAGGCATTGTTCCTTTATTTGGGACACATCCATCCATGAGAAAAAGATGCCAACATCTCTTTCCACATGGAATTATATTTTAGATGGTAGAGAAAGACAACAGTAACACACATAATAATGAATGCAATACATAATTGATAGAGTTTATTAGAAGGTTGTGAGTGCAATGAAAAAAATAATATAGACCAAATTAAGGGGCTACGGCAAGTCTTAGTGGTATTAGAATATTCTGATTAGGCTTTATTAGCAAAATGAGGTTTCAGCAAAGATCAGAAAGTTATCCATGGGGATTTCTGAGAAAAGAATATTCCAGGCAGAGGTAACAAGCAGGGGCAAGGAACAGCCTGTGCAAAAGCTCCAAGGGAGAAGCATGACCGTCATACTCAAAGCATAACAAGGTGGCGAGTGTGTCTGGAGCAGAATGAGGAGGGGGAAGTTAGTAGGGCATGAGCCAGGAGAGGGACCCAGAGCCAGATGATGTAGTGGCTTGTAGGCTTTGTAAGGACTTTGGATTTTGATTTGTCTGAAATGAAAAGCCAAGGAGGAGAAACATGATCTGACTTAAGCTTTTGGCAGCTTTTTGTTCTAGACTATCGGGTGGCAGGTATGAATGCAGGAGAGCCAGTTAAGATGCTGCTGCAACAAAGCAGTTTAAGGGAGGATGAGGCTCAGGTGGGGGAAGGGGTGACACTTGTTATACGCAGTGGTCTGAAGCTGGACCTAACACAGCAGTTCTCAACCTGTGGGTCGTGAACTGTATTAAAGGCTCGCGGCATAAAGAAGGCTGAGAACCATCGACCTAACAGGATTTCCTAGTATATTGGATGTGGAGTCTGAGACCAAGAGAGAATGATTATAACGAAGTTTTAAGGCCTGAAAGACTAGAGGGCTGGAACTGCTGCCATCTAAGATGGGGACAGTTCTAGCAGAAGAGCTTTATTGAGATTTCAGTAGTTTTGCTTTGACAAGACAAATTTGGGCATCTAAGTGTGGCTGTGGTCTCGGCAGCTCCACCCTCACGTTTGGTGAACTCTGTCTTCTCTCTACCGTCAGTAGCAAACAGACACGAGCGAGTTCTGCTTCTATCGTTGTTATAATCCCTTCGTGGAGAAACTCGCCAAGAATAATTAAAAGTATTTTGCAACTTCATTGCCTTTTATTGGCCACTGAATTTGCAAATAGAAACTAGTTATGGCCAAGTAGCCCATGTTTCATATAGTTTGTCAGCTTGGGGTACACTTATAAAATCTTTTCATGCTAAATGAATTAGTACTCTGAAAGAGAAGTTCCAAATATTACTAATTTTTTTCTAAAAATTTAAAGGTACATATTATGTAAAACTACTCTTACATTAGCCATATGCACAGCCCTCTGCCATAACCAAATGAGAATGAATAGTACTTGTTTAATAATAATATGATTTTGCTGTCAAACGGAAGGAAAGCTTTGAACAGAACATTCTACTGTCAGAAAGTATTCCTCAGTCTTCATTACCCTAAACTGAAACTCACTGTCACAGATCCTTCTTGTGCACCTAGTCCACATTAATTATTTCCATAAAGCAAGTCCCCCCATCTGGGTATTTGTGACACATTTTCAAAACAAGTTCTTCCTGGGTATTGCACTGATAAGCCATGGTCCTCAAACCTCAAGATCAGTTGGCAGGCTAATGAAGCTCTTTAAGAGCCTGAGAGCCTGAGAAATTGATTTGTAGGCAGCTGTTTTTGAAAATTCTAAACTGCAACATTTCTTTTCTTTTTCTTTCTTCTTTTTTTTTTTTTTTAATTGTTGGAGGTTCATTGAAGGTACAAGAAACCAGGTTACACTGATTTCATTCGTTAGGTAAAATCCCTCTTATAATTATGTCTTGCCTCCAAACATGTGCCACACACCAAGACCCCACA
This sequence comes from Arctocebus calabarensis, assembly GCA_963573935.1. NCBI lineage: Eukaryota > Metazoa > Chordata > Mammalia > Primates > Lorisidae > Arctocebus > Arctocebus calabarensis. The sequence goes on from CAUYON010149092.1 coordinate 43,480, forward strand.
CCCTCCCCCCTCTCTCTCTTGGCTCCTTTCCCACACCCCCTTCCCTCCTTCTCTTTTTCTCTGCTCCCTCTTCCCCACCCTCCATCTTATACTAGGTCATTAATTGTCCTTATATCAAAATTGAGTACATGGGATTCATACTTCTCCATTCTTGCCACGCTTTACTAAGAATAATGTGTCAAACCTCCATCCAGGTTAACACAAAGGCTGTAAAGTCTCCATCTTTTTAAATGGCTGAATAGTGTTCCATGGTGTACATACACCACAGCTTGTTAATCCATTCCTGGGTTGGTGGGCATTTAGACTGTTTCCACATTTTGGTGATTATAAATAGAACTGTGATAAACAATCTAGTGTAAGTGTCCTAATGATAAATCCCAAACATTTCTGCCATACTTTATAGAGAAATTATAAAATCAAATGACCATTAAGGTGAGGTGATGATAAGACTTGTGGTAACACATCTCCACGTCATAATCACCAAATAGTGGAAGCAAACCAAATGCCCATCAAGCCATGAATGGACTAGCAAACTGTGGCATGTATACACCATGGAGTACTACTCAGCCATAAGAAGAGATGGAGATTTTACATCCTTTATGTTTACCTGGATGGAGTTGAAACACATTCTTCTTACTAAAGTATCTCAAGAATGGAAAAATATATTCAATGTACTTAATACTAATATGAAACCAATAAAATAAAATTACACCCCACAAGAATGATGATAAACAAATATAGACTAGCTAAGGGTAAGGGAGAAGAAGGAGGGAGGGGGGAAAGGAAGGAGAGTTAGTGAGGGGAGGGAGGGCCACTGGTGGGATCTCACTTAACATGCACAGTGTGAGGGTGTTCAGCAAGCCCCCAGTGAAGGGCTCTGTTATAACTTGGTAAGTGAGAATAATGTAACCTAAAAAATTGTACCCTCATATTAATTTGAAAAAAAAGAAAAAAAAATCCTTACATAAACATAAGAAAAAAAAAACCTGATAAATAGTGATCAGATGCCCTGGCAGGGACACTGAAGGTGTCTGTGTCTCCCGGCAGAACAAGCAGGCGGGGTCTGCTGTGTCCCAGCACGGAACTCTCAGGACCCGTGTGCTTGAGTTACACTTGCAGCTTCTGGAGAAAACTGATCTCTCACCTGGCCTTCACCCTGTGTGTGGGGAGCCAAGGCTTCCACACAGTCATGAACACATGAGGCTTTGCAGTTTTTATAACTGGATATTAGCCCCGTGCTCTCCCCTCTTGACAGCATCTTCCATCAGCATCACAGAACTCTCCAGCCCTTCTCAGGAAGTAAAGTTTTCAAACCATTTTGAAGTCCAGTACAACATAAAAACTATGATATATTTAAGAAATATTGTAGTGATGGTTCTCAAAGTAAAATCCCAAATCTAAAATATTGCTTTGATTGGGAATGAGTAATAAATTCCCATTCCATATTGACTGAGTCACAATTTCTTTATTTTCATAAGCACATGCAGTGCGCCGAATACTCACTGACATTTGAGAACCACTGATCTCAGGGACTCCTCTTTACCTTGGGGGTGCCTAAGACTGCATAGTGAGCTTGTCTGGGGTGTTACTGGATGTGGTTATAACAAACGTGCAAGCTGATATATCCCTCCTCTACCAAAATGACTGTCAACCATAGGTCTGACGTAAGATTTCTAATGTATGACTTTATTTCACAAAAATTATTTCATGTTTTTTTTTGTTTATCAGAGTTGTTATTTGAGAAATTAGAAAAGAAACACATTCTCTAAGTGACACCCTATTTTCTTTTATTCTATATGGTCTTTCTCTGCGGTTGTAAAAGCTACTACTATAATTTACATCTTTCCAATGCACTCAATAGACCTTAGAATGACAAAAGAATAAAAGTTTATTGTTGGAAAAAATTGGCCTATACAATTGACGACTACATGTGTGTATGTGTGTGTGCATATACTGTTATATGTGCACATGTATACAGTGCATGCATACAGTATGTGTGTACTGTGTGTATTTGATGTTCCTTTCATGTTACTGGTGAGCATTAAAATAGTTTTCCCTTTGTGAAATTCTATGAAGCTGAACAATTTGTATTGACCATTTCCTAAATTTCCTATTGGGAATTTTTTCATGGGCATGTGTTTTTTAAACATACTTTATTTGGCAATTGAGTCCTTGACTTAGATGACTGAATTTAGCTTAATATCCTATGAATGTTTTATAATTAATAAAGTCAGAGTGCTGGGTTACTTAATACAACTTTTTGTATGGCCAGGAAAGACTGAATGTTTTCATAAATCCTGAAAGAAATATCTGAGAGAAACATGATTTATATTACAGTCCTTTTTGTTTTCAAAACAGAAGAAGAATAAATCAACTTTAAAGCACTGAGAGGGCTCATGCCATTCCAAAATGATCTATCTCTAGATTTTTCCCTGACTTTCAAATTTTTCTTTTTAATTTCAAAATGTGGATTTTTCAATAGAGAAAATCTTGCTAATAGACATTTCTCTCATTCAAAGCTTAAAATAAACTACTGCTGATTTGACTACATAGGAATGAGTAAGGTAATATTATGACTGAATATTTTTAGAAGGCAGATTTTGTTTTTATTTTTCTTGTTATACTGTAAAGATCTATCATTTTGACCTTGAAACTGAAATTACAGCTTCAGAGAGAATATTCAAACAAATTAAAATAGTTTCAGAGTGAATTCATTTAAAAATTAAAAATATTAACACACACTTGCAAACATATTGATTTTAATGAATATGTATATACTTACACACAGGTATACTTCAAAAGTCACACTTATTGACTCAAACTTCTTCCTGATATAAAATGTACTATTAAAAATGTCTCATTATCTTGGCATAACATTCAAGAGTTTTTTTTTTTCTTTTCTTTTTTTTGCAGTTTTTTTTTTTTTTGGCTGGGGCTGGATTTGAATCTGCCACTTCCAGCATATGGGCTGGCGCCCTACTCCCTTGAGCCACAGGCGCCTCCCCTCAAGAGGTTTTTAAGGAAGATTCAAGTAGATACCATAAAAATAATAAAATTTGTATTTCTTTGTATTTTTAATTGTTGATAATTTTGGGGTAAGTACTCTCTATGTGTCCTTTAAATTACATGGAATTTTCATTTGCTTGACATTGTAGGAGATACTTTCGCTATTCACAATATGTTCCTGGTTTACCAAAAATATTTTACTTTGACATTTATTGTTGAAGAAACAATTTTATAATATGGCTCTACTTTCTTGCCTTAGAAAGTAAGTATTTTTGAAATCCTTTCTGGTGACTAGTGGATTTATAGAGTTGTTTGAGATAATATTTACATGTACTGGTTAAAAAAATAAAGTTCTACAATTGCATACAGTATCAGTGATTGTACTGGGTAGTAATTTCAGGAACAAAAAAAGGTGAACTATTAATTTTTATGGTAAGAAGTAGAATATTATTATTCTACCATTATTTGTTTTAAAACCACAAATTCAATCATTTAGGACACATTTATTCAGTCCTTAACTGTGAGCCAAATCTTATTTGGAGCTTTGGATGAAGAGTTGATCATATAGCAACAATATGTAATAATTCAAAATTTTTGCTTTATATAATATTATTTTGTTTTATAAATGAAGTTAGTGAATTAAGTAAGAGCTTATAACATGGAAACCTGAACTAATATAAGTTCACCAACACTGTGGGAGAAAGTGGGATTGGAGTTAGAATTTGAAGGGAATCTTTGAAGATACGCCATATGTAGGGAAATGAGAAGAGGCTAGTATGGTTTGGGGATGAGAAAACACCTTGAATAAAGATGGAAATGAACTTTATTTAATAGAAGAGAAGATTACCTTGTCTGGATTGAGAACATGTGGAAATTATAAGAGAAAAAATATATTGACTGCATAGAGTTAAGACACATTGTATTTGCTGAAAGGTAACATTGAAAATCTGCTTCATCATATTACAAACCTTTTATTTAGGAGAAGCTGTACGTGTGAATCTGCCTATCCAATAATAGTTGAAAATGAAACGCCTTATTATTAATTGATAGAAAACCTCTCTGTGAAATGCCTTATTCCTAATTGATACAAAACCTCTCTAAGAAATGGTGACTTGTATGTGTGCCTTCAAGCATATTTGTTTGCTTGGGAGTGATGGAGTCATTATCATAATAAAAAGTTGTAGCCACCCACCTAATTAGGCAGGAGGCCAGCAAAGACAGGATAAGGTGAGCTTTGTCTCACTTTGCTCCTGAGACATCTTTGTCCCCTGTACTAATCAGCAGTGATGCCTGAAGTCCTCCTGAGTGACAACTAGAGACTTTTCATTAGAGGAAATGATTGCACAGCCAGGCAGATTGATGAGTGGATTGCTTGTCTGCAGAAACTGAGCTCCTCCCTACCAGCTCTCTTCTGACAACAGTGTTTAATATTATCAAATATGTACGTATGTATTTGATAATTCAGGTAAATTTTTTGCACGTGGAAAAACAGATTATGATTGCTTAGAAATCATCTTATGCTGAGAGCAAAATGTAGCATGTCTCGCTGCATTGTATCATCATTCAGAGATGACTGTACTTTCCTAGAGTACTTTGTGACTTTCAGTTTGTGCAACAGAACCTGCAATGTTGAGGATCAGTGTTGCATTTATTTACACATGGAAAATTATTTAAAATCCATGGAGAAAGTTATTTGTTGAAGACTAGTTTGTTGACAGCTGAATGTCGGATACTCACTCTTCTGATTGTGGTTCAAGCAAATTCTAGCTTACTACTTCCCACCCCAGGCCAGCAGGTTGGCTCAGCCCTGAAACAGGGGTTCTCAAACTTGACTGAGCATCAGAGCCACCTGCAGGCTTTTTTAAACACAGAATACTGGGCCCTACACTCTAGGTTCTCATTCTCAGCTCTCAAAGGAGTCCTGATTATAACCATTGTTAAAAAGTTCCTAGATGCTGCAGACATAGACCACCAGCTGAAAGTTGCTGGTCTGGAAACCAAGAACTACTGAATCCTCTTTAAAGAAGTAACTTTCTCTCGGTTACATTTTGTCCCTCATTAGCTTTCCTGGCTCTCACTCCTGCATAATTCTGAACTCTTTTTGCAAATAATCTGCACTTAAATCTGAATAAATGTTTCATCTGCTTTGCTTTGGCTTTTCCAGCTGTGACCTCCACGTCTCTCTCCGTGAGGCAGACAGGGATTCCTTTTGACTAGAAAAATGCTACCAATAGTGTTTTCTTACATTGGATTTCTGATTTGCTAGTGTCTAGACACTGATATAATCACATCGGGCCTATGTTCTCAGTGGTATCAGTATTTAAGGAACCATCCTAACTGTAACTTTGGTCAAACTAATCAACTTGTTCTTTTTGAAGGATGGTCCAGTTGTCAAAATATGGATGTATTTTCTATTCTAATGGAACTCTTCTAGATCTATGATCAATGCTCATTACTTTTACTATACTCATCATTAGATTGGTTCTTATGATCTTTTAATCCCAGTGAGCCACGTACAGCCTAAAAGAAAATAACTGAAAATCTGGTCCATAGCGGGAACAATTGAAGGCTAAAAAGTTATGATCCTCACTCAAACTATATACGTTATTCATATATATATTATATATAAACACTTTTGAATATATAATAATATATTAAATATATATTTACATATATATATAATTATATATATATTCAAAAGTATTTACTCAACCTCTACTATACGCCAAGCACTCTTTCAGGTGCTGGAGACACTGCAATGAACTGAAAAAATGAAGTCTTCACTCATGGACTCATGTGTTTGTGGAGAGAGAAATGATAAACCATATAAATAAACCTGAAAACTTTTGATAGGCTGGGTACTATGAAGGAAGTAAAGCAGGAAAACATAGGACAGTGTTTAGGAGTTTTGGAACCTGTCCTACGTGGGATTCTCTGTGTCGGTCTCTTCAAGGAGCATTTGGGCTGAAACCTGAGTGATGAGAAGTTACCCATCTATATCTTGCAATGGGAAAGGTAATGGTAAGGTTTGGTGTGAGGATAGAGGGAGAACTTTAAGGTAAAGGAAATGGGAAGATGCACATTCCTTGAGCTAGAAAAATCTGGGAACTTGTTGATCATGGAAGGACATTTTATTTTATTCTAAGAGCTATGGAGAATCATGATGTGGTAACATGATCTGTTTTACACATTAAAAAAATCACTCTGATGCATCTAGAATGCATTGTATGATAGTCAGACCAGCCCAATTAAGAAGCTATTTTATCAGGCCATTGTTTTAGACAGTGACCTTGACTTTGCAGTGAAACTTCTTTAATTAAAATGTAGCTAAGTTATTTCCATTTGCATATCTACTTCGAATACCAGGAGTTTGGCTCCTGTCCTGGATAAAACACTATGAAAGGCATTCTGTCCAAGGAAGGAATTGCCATCTGCTAAGAGCGACAGTGAACTCGGATGGTGGCAGAAAATATAGTAAGAACTGGTGAGATTCAGGACCTGTTCTGAAAAGATATTTGGGAAGAGAAAAATGAGTTCAGTAAGGGGTCTTGGTACCCGGTGCAGATCTACTTTTCTGACTGGAGAATCACCCTCTAATTGTTGTGAGTGTCGGCTGCCCAAGTCTTATACCTGCCTCTCTGTCAATAACTTACCGTTGTGTGAATAGCATATTGCTATTCCCTGATCCCTTCATCCATATTTCCTCATTCTCTTTCTCCATAGAGCTCTGGTTCTTTAAAGGTGGTCCTGGAAGGAGTATCATCAACATTACCCAGGACCATGTTAGTACTATGACTTCTCAGAGTTCACCCCATGCTTACTGTGTTAGTCAGGGTTTTGCAGAGAAACAGAAACAATAAGAGATGTGTGTCTCTGTGTGTGTGTGTGTAGGTAGATAAATATAAATATAGTAAGAAAGAGACAGGGTTTAATTATAAGGTGCCCATTCACATGGTTATGGAGGCTACGAAGCCCCATGATCTGCCATCTGCAAGCTGGAAACCCAAGAAAGCTGTGGGTGTGATTTCAATGCCTTAGAGGTGAAAAGATGATGTTCTTGATTTCAACCCTGGTCTGAAGGCCTGAGAACCAGGGTGCTGTGGTAGGAGTGAGCATCAGTTCAAGAGTCAGGTGAAGAGAAAATTCTACCTTCCTCCTTTTTTTTTTTTTTTTGCAATTTTTAGCCAGGGTTGGGTTTAAACTCACTATCTCTGGCATATGGGGCCGGTGCCCTGCACCTTTGAGCCACAAGAACCGTCCTCCTCCTCCTTTTGTTCTGTCCAAGCCCTCCATGGATTGAATGATGTCGATCCACTTTGGGGAGGCTCATCTGCTTTACTCAGGCCAACAATTGACATGCTAATCTCTTCTGGAAACACTGTCATAGACACACCCAGAAATCATATTTAATCAGATGTCTGGATATCATAGGACCCAGTAAATTTGGCATGTAAAATTAACCATCACCATGACTTGATGAGAAATTCTGAAGGTGGAGTCCTGGGCTTTGTGTTTTAATAATCCTTTCAAAGATTCCAATGCATGCTAGAGTTGAGAACCATTGCAATAAAGCAGTTCCTAATAAAGTACTTGAACAAAAATCTCCTTTCATGCTGTCCTGCAGGAGACATTTACCCTAAGACAGGGAATGAAGAGGACCAGGGGAAATGATGGTAATTCCTTTGTTTTTGGCTTGAGCATCTAGCTAAGTTATAGTTCTGCTAGCTACAGGGAGTGAGGTCATTTTAGAGGTCAAGTGGAGATGTCAAATAGGTATGCATATATAAGTGTGAAATTTATATGTAAGTTCAGAACTGGAGAGATAAATAGTAGAGTCTTCACTGAATTGATAATAAAATATAAGAAGAAATCCTAGAAAGATAAGAGAGGGTGTAACAGAGATCTCTGCTTTTTGTACATATTCAAAACTGTAAAGTAGGCTTATGTGACTTCTTTCTCTAAGGTTATGTAAAATTATCCTATTACTTCCAAAAATTCTTTTATAGAATAGAATAATTAATGGCTAAATATATTAAAATGAAGACTACTTGCTATGTATATGAAAGGGTTAAAGATTTTTCTAATTACTGAGGAACTCAGGGATGACTTAGCTTTAAGGATGTTTGAAGGATTTATTCACCTTTCTTACCTGCCAAGTAGAGACGGATTCTTACTGAAGATGACGTTTTTACATACCTATATTTGGAAGCCAGAAGAGAACTTAGTGAAATCTCAAGAAGGCAGATGAAATGTATACCTCCACATGGAGAAATAATGAAGTTTGAACGTATCCTGGAAATGACAATTTTTGTACAAACATCTATAAAAATGGAACCATTTATGATAATTTAAAAACTGTGTTGTAAAAAGAAATTTTTATAATTTTTATTCAAATTATTAAAACTTACAATTAAATGTGTACAATAACTGTGAATGCTGTGAACGCCACTGCTTACTTTGTAATATCACTTCTTGCTGGTCTTTTTGTCATTAGTTTAGTAAGGGAAAGTAAATCTCTCTTTTTTTTTTTTTTTTTTGAGACAGAGTCTCACTACGCCGCCCTTGGTAGAGTCCTATGCTGTCATAGCTCACAGCAACCTCAAACTCCTGGGTTGAAGCAATTCTCTTTCTTCAATCTCCCAAGTAGCTACAGGCACTCACCACAATGCCCGGATATTTTTTGTTGCAGTTGTTATTGTTGTTCAGCTGGCCTGGGCTGGTATCCAACCTGCCACCCTCGGTGCATGGGGCCAGGGCCATAATCACTGTGTTACGGGTGCTGGACCATGTGGTTTTTTTAAAACATACTTCATATTCAGCATCTTTTCATCATTCAGTGCCTATTAAAACACCACTACCATGGAACACATGCTGGCCTCCATTGTGTCAACTGATCATGATGCCAAATTTAACCCAGTTGTCAGAAGCAGATTGCTAGAACAGATCTTAAGTATTTTTTCTACTATTTAAGGACTAGCACCCTGGAAAGTGAACAGGAAATGTGGAGGGAAGAGGGGACACATTGGGGACTGACTCATCTTTCAGGTGTGATTTTCCAGTATACAGCTTAAATCCTTTTTTGAGCAGCATTAACATGGTACAGGATGGTACTTATGAACATAGATATTGGTAGTAGACTTAGATCTACTACCTACCAATTTTGAGTCTGACCCTGGGCAAAGGAATTAATCTCTTTTTGTCCAAATTTCTTGTCAGTAAACTGAGAAACCCATACAGTAATTGTAAATATTAATTAGTATAACGGATATAAAGCACACAGAACATTGCTTGAAATATAGGACATGTCCAATAATACCCTCAACTTCATACCCACTGTCCCTCATCTCAGAGATTCAGGAATGCCCCATTAGACAAATACATCCTGAAATGAACCAGAGTCTGTCTGCAAAGGAGGACAAACTTCTATTAAGACTTAGTATATTGTTAAGTGATGTGAAATAATACAGTACTTTATTTTTCTTACATAAATGGAATCTTGCCATATTCTGTATCTAACAAGAACCATTATGCATACCTTCTTTTTTACTTTTTTTTGTACATACATATATATATACACACATACATATATATTTAAATTTCAGAATGTTAGGGAGTACAGATGTTTTGATTGCATATTTTCTTTTTGTACAGAATGAGCCAAAGTTATAGACATAAGTGTTCCCTTTACCTAGGTAGTGTGCACTGTTTCCAATAGGTGTGAATTTACCCATACCTCCCTTTCCCCTCCCCTCATCTTGATTTTCATTGAGATTTATTTCCATATATGCACTTAAGTGTTCAACAATTAGTTCCAATTTGGTATTGAGTACATGTGTTTGTTTCTCCCTTCTTCTGATATTTCACTCAGAAGAGTGATTTTCAGTTCCCTCCAGGTTATCAAAAAAGAGTAGATCGACCTTTTTATGGCTGAGTAGTACTTCATAGTATACATATAGATATATATGCATATATGGCATATTTTATTTTTTCATACTCAGAATAATTTAAATTTTACCTCCACTAGAACGGCAGAGAAAAATAAGTCAAAAGTCTGCGATCTTTCTAATTAGGTCAAGAGTAGAACTGGAAGCCATTTATCCAAAATTCATTATTTGATTCCATTTTATAGCAGTTTATGTCAGAGCATAAAATAGTGAACTAGTTTCCTAGAGAGGCAATGTGGTATTTGCGAATGAACTGTAGAACTAGAATTTGGAAACACATATTCTGTTTCATCTAATATTCATCCATCTATTTATTCAGTAATTACTTACAGGGTATCCTGATATATGCTAATTCCTCTTCTAGATGATGCAGTGGCAAGCCAAGCCAAGCAAAAATGACTTATTTAGTATTCTAGGGGCAATACGTAGGAAATTAACAAATTTACCAATGAGTATATGTTGTTTAATGATGTGTGCTTAGAAAACTGCAAGTTGGGTAAAAGAATATAAATTATGGGGAATAGTGTGTTTGTTTTCTCAGTTTTTTAACAAATAATATGTGATATTAGATTCTTAGATGTGTCATCCCACTTTCCTGGGTTTTAGTTTCATATATCTGTCAAATATGTGGGCAGGGGGTAGTGGGAGGGAAGAAATGCATATGAGATTTAGGAGTACTACAGGTATTTGAGTCGTAGCTGCAGCTAACTGAGGCCCCTGTTCATTGCTATATACAAAGGTCATCTTCCATTTTAAAGATGCCATCTTCATCTTGTGCTTGTTCATACTTGGTCCCTTTGTATATTTTGCACAGGTACATAATTATTTGCCTCCTATCTCCAGTGTTATTATGTGATATATTCCAAAGCAAATTGCAATCATTTCTGCCCATTGACTCGCCATTGTATTCACTGAATTCTTCACTTATCTCATGTATATTGAGATCATTCTCTTGGCTGATAACTACTCTGGAGAACTTAGATAAGTATTATTATTCCTTGTATTGCAGAGGAAAAGAAAAAGTAGAAAAGTTAAACAGGAATTAGTCCCAAGACAAAGAACAGATCCATGTGGAGTTAAAACTAAAATGTATTCTCCTCTAAGGACAGACTGCTTTTATTCAGCAGCAGGCCCAGTGAACTCTGAGTAAGTTAGGGTCTCTCTCTGATATTTGTCACCTGATGATGTCAATGAGAAAAGATCTGACTTGAGCCGTTGACAGAAATAAACAAGAAGTTCTGAATGAATAGCTCTGGATCTGTGCCCTGTAGTCGTATACTTGTGAAGTAACTACAGAAAATATTCTTTGGTCAAGGAAAGAGAAGAATTTGCCTTTAAAGAAAGGTATGTTTATGCCTAACACAATGCAGAAACCTGTCCAAGAGGTATTCATCTGTGCTAATATTTGACCTCCGTCTTGACAAGATGCCAGGGAAAAATGAACTCACTGAGATGCATTCTGGATCCCCTGGGGACAGAAAGACCGAGGACAAAGAATAACGCTTAAAAGCAGCCACCAGGAGAGATCTGAGAAAAATTTCCAAGAATATTACCCATGTGTTACCAAGGAAATGCAACACGCCAGCACTGAGCTGCCCAGTCAGGGTACTTTACTGCATTGAACCCCTCCCTGAGACCTGTCGGTGCTCTCAAAAAGAGGCATATGTTGGAAACATTTTAAACGTGAAAGACAGAAAAAGATAATGTAATTATCGCAATCAATGATCTCAGAAATTCTTGACCAAATAGGAAAAAGCCATCATGTTGCAAAGCAGTCATAGTCCCACTGAGATGATACTGCGATTCCCCCAGGAATCCAATTCTGAACCCCTGGAAAAAAAAAGCCCAAAAATCTGGAGTAAATAAGTAGAGCCTCCAAGCCTGGCACCAGTGTCGGCCAAGGCACCACCTCCTGACAACACAGGGAGGCCTCGGGCATCATGTTCAATTTCCACATAAAAGGCTGCTCCTGCATTTCAGGATGTAAAATAGAGCCACCGAAATAAACTCTTTTAAGTTTCAGAAGAAAAATAATATTAAGCACATTAAATTTAGCAGAGTTTATCTGAGTAAAGAACAATTCATGAATCAGGCCACATTCAGTACCAAAAGAGGTTCAAAGAGCTCTGTGTTAGCAGCCTCTGGAGAGCTGGTATATGCGTGGGCTGAAAGCAGAAGCCAAGTAAAGAAATTACTTAATCAATTAGGAATAGGTATCTGCTTCATTGGGGTATAATCTGGTGGAAAGTCCAAAATTAGAGGTTAATTTGTTATTTCTGCCCGGTTAAGCTTAAGTTTTATTTTCTATTTACATTGGGCTTTGTTGTGCTTGTATAGGGACCCAAGGCAGTAGAGCTATGTCAGCCTAATGGCTTCCCAGTTAATTTATTTTTTATGGAAGTAATCACAAATGGCATAGGTCACACCATTCATTTTGATTTTCCTTTACATGTATCTGATTGATTTCCAGCATGTACTAAATTTCTCCACATTGGGTGGCGCCTGTGGCTCATCAAGTAGGGCACTGGCCCCATACACTAAAGGTGGCCAGTTCAAACCTGCCCTTGGTTGAACTGCAAAAACAGAAAAATAGCTGGGTGTTGTGCTGGGCACCTGTAATCTCAGCTACTCAGGAGGCTGAGGCAAAGAATTGCCTCAGCCCAGGAGTTGGAGTTTGCTGCGAGCTGTGTGATGTCACGGCACCCCACCGAGGGCTATAAAGTGAGATTCTGTCTCTATAAAAAAATATAATAAATAAATAAATAAATACATAAATTCCTCCACATCACTCACCTCTCTCACAGGAAGCATGCATGAAAAGTATCACTAAATTTCTCCCTGTAGCCGGCAGTGCTATGAAAGGAAAAGCCATGCTTAATGAAGAGGCTTTGAGCTTCCAAGAATTAAGCTTTAATTGCTTCCTCTTTTTCTCCCATCACCTCTCTCTCTCTCTCTCTCTCTCTCTCTCTTTCTCTCTCTCTCATGCTTCTCTTGGTCTCTCATTCAGAGGATGAGGGCTTTCAGAAGTGGTGTGTCAGATCCAACCCTATTATTTTAATCTGTATAGAAGTAGAATGATGATGACTGACCTTCATCTGGACAAAGTGGTAATGAACGGTACCTCCGAGAGGAACTCAATTATCATTGTGTTTGAATGTATAAATGATGGATATTAATCAGAACCCATGCAAAAATAGATAGCTCAGAATAAGAGTGAGCTCACAGGCATGTCAGAGGGTGCAAGTGTACAGAATATTGTGCAGATTCTGACCAACTATGCAAGAGAAGTCAGCCTGTCCTGACCTCTTTAGCACGTAAGTGTTGTGTTATGGAGTCCTGAACTTATAGGTAAAACTAACCCATTTCTATGTAGAATACTTTCTACTGAGATGGTCTACCAATCCAGAACCAATTGTTGCTGTTATTGTTACTTTTCTTTCCATCTATCCCTTACATAAAACCCCCTCCTGAAATGTACACCTGGAAGTATGTTTTATGTTCTTAATTTAGACTTGGTTGGAAAGTTTTGCTGCCTCATCATTTTATTTCTCTTTTGATCTCTGGATTTTAGGTTTATCTTTGCATTTATATATCTAGAAGTTAGAGACAAAATGTTGGACAATCTATAATATGGCATAAATACTGACCCATTGAAATTGATCATGCTGAAGCAGAATCTGGAAATCTCTTGCCCCAAGGCTTTGATCCATTGGTTCCTGGATCTTCAGGTGGCCCATGGAGGGACCAGGGTGTGTAGACAGCACAGCACTTGAGGTAGCTATTCGATTATCAGAACAGAAATGTTTTTAATATTTTAACAAATGGTATAGTCATAATGGTGAATTAAATTATTCACTTCAAAATCACAAATTCATAAAATGGGACATCTAACTACTAGCCCAATGACAATTCTATGAATATATGAGGACATTTCCATCAGGTCATCTCTGTGGCCACATGCCCTCCCTGCAGTGCATATATTGGCAACTGTGCAAATTCCCTAATCAAGATTAATAACACAGCCTTACAAAAAGGTTTGGTATGTGCTGTTATTATTATTAGTCCCTGGTTAGACCACAGTGTCAAGATTTATTACTCCAACTTCAGCACAGCTCCCACCACCTGTTAGTGTGAGAGAAATGGGAGAAACATCCCAGTTGGGTGATGTAACTAAGTATTAATGTAAGTATAATGTGAGTATTAATTAGTCTTAGAACTTTCAGCAGGTCACCTGTCACTTTTTCTCATCTGTAAAACATGAGTAGGTTGCAGTAATCTTCATGGTTCCTCCAGTTTCAATACTTTGAATCTGGTCGTATGACACTGGTTGGAACCCTCTGACTATTTTGCCTCCTAAATGTTTTGGACATGGCAAAGTAGAGGAAAATAGCTTTTAGTCTATATTTGAGCAGAGAAAAAGAAAAGGTTTATTGATTTGATTTTCTAATGTTTTTTATGTTTCCCTTTTTCTTATCAAGATAATTTATATTAAAAAGTAGTTATTTTGGGAAGAAGGGGCACATATCTTAATGGTTTAAAATAATGCATTTTAGAATCATGGAAACCTTTGTATTTTTTACAATAGAATTATTTAAAATTTTTATTTAGTATAATTTATAAATATTTAATGACTTTGGGATTTTTATATTTATTTATATTGTCTTTATATCTTTCATCCATTGGAATTTATCCCATTGTATTGATTTGAGTCCAGCTCTGTCTTTATTAATATTTTTCCAGAGGCTATTCATTTAACCCAACAACACTTATGGAATTATCTGTCATTCCCTAATCATTTTAGATTAGACATATTTTTCCATAGACAGTAGTTTTGGGGCTTTTCATTTGTTCCATTTATCTTTTTGCACATTCATGTTCAAATACCTTATGTGGCAATTTACAGTGTAATCTCAGGCACATTTTGCAACTTCTTTATGATTAATTTTCTTATTTTTAAAAAGGCAGAAATGGTATTATGTACCTCAGAGATGTTACAAATGTGGATTAGAATAATGCTTCAAAGAATTTAGCATAATATGTGGCCCAATCTAAACTCTCAGAAAATATTAGATATTATTATGGAGTCACAAACATTGTTGTATTTTCTTCCTGCTGCTGCATTTCACTTATATTTTGCAGTCAGTTCCAATGTACTCTGTGTGTGTTTTTGCATATGCATACTCCAGAAAGACTTCAGACAAATTCAGTAAGTTTAAATTCATATAGCTTCGGAGAAAGCTTCCCTAATCTCTCCTACTTCCCAGAATTAGTGCTGCCCAGCAGGAATCATTATTCTAGACAATGTGTTTTCCACTGCACTGCTATCGCCATCTGCCCTTGGTCATGACTGCCTCAGTTAATTATGTATTGTTGTCTCCCCTTAAAAATAAGATAGAATGTCTTTGTCTGTTGAAAACAAAGACTGATTCCCTACTGGCCCCACTTTCATGATCCCAGCCAATAGCAAATGGAATCGACCAATTTTGTGTCTCCTCTAACTCTACCAGGGAAACATTGCTCATAACCAAGGATGGGACTAGTGCCTTAGCTGAGCAGCTGAGATTAAATCCAGCAACTGTGAACCTGGTACAGGGCAAGAAGAGTGTTGGAAAAATCAGAACACAAAAATTCACAGGCAATGTAGCACCTTTTGTACTTGTTGCCAAAGCACAATCTCAACTTTTTTTTTTTTTAATAAAATATCACTGGCACCAGAATATGCCCCAAGCAGCAAAGCTCATAAAATGTAGCTTTATAACTTGATTATTTATTAGAATGTTTATTCATTTTTTAGGCAGAAAATATAGCATGGGATTTTATAACAGAAGAAGGAGCCAAAGGGATATAGATTTCTTACACACCAGCCAGTGCACTGAACTTTGATTCAGTGTTCACATTTAGTAGGCTTAGCAGAGACAGCACATGGGCTTTGGAGGTAAAAAAGAAAAATACCCAAGCCTAGAAAGAAAGTCTTATAAAACACCACAACAATGCCCCAGGTCATGAGATAATACTGCTGCTTTGGGGTAAAGTAGAATTGGAAACAAATAGAACTGGAGTTAACAGGACTTGGATAGTCACTGGGGTTTGTTGACTTTTGCATCTTCAAATCTATTTTGGATGGCCAAAAAGAATTATGTTTCACCATTCTGAAGTCAGAAGGTCTGTTAAGACAGAGATAATGTCTCCATTTCCACTGATGCTCTATGAAAGGATCTCCAGCATCTTTGCCGAAGGGCAGGACTGAAAGGAATATTTTCCAAGGAAGTGGAGTGATCTGACAGTCAAAATTTGGAATCACTCCCAGTTCTTTGGAAGTAAAGTTAATTAATCTGGAAGCACATCATTTCTGTATAAGAAATTCAAGAGAAGCGTAATTAGTTCAGCAATTAGCTTTAACTTTTCAGAAACATTTCTCAAATATAGGCATTAAAATCTTCTCCCCTCCTCTTTTTAAGCATATTTTAACTGGTTTATTACAACCAGTTGTCAAACATGCTGCCTCATTGGTTGATTTTTGCCGTAGAGGGACAAAAGTCTATTATTGGCTGATCCTGAACAGTGCTGTTCAGCTTCATCTGTATTCTCATTTGTGACTTACTGTTTGCTCTTCATCAGTAGATGACTGCGATGTATAGTGAACATTGTGTATCATCTCAGCAGACCAAAACTTAATAATGCTTCCTTGAGAGATGCTTGTTCCATGTATTCATTGTAAGAAACCTACTCTACTTATCCTCTTGCTGGAGCTTCACCATCATCCACATGCCTTTGGTTAAAATGCTTTTGACCAAAGAATGTGGATACAAGTAGCTTAGAAAATAAGACTTAAGTCATGTTGTGTATGAATTTTGAGTCCTGTTGTTTTTCCAAAGTTAGAAAATGTGGAATGATTTCTAGGATCAGATTTTATTTTATGTCGTTGAATGTATTCTAAACCCAGATAGTTGTTTAACCAGATTTGATCAGAGAGAAATTAATGACTACCACAATTATTTTAATTTGCTTTTTTTTTTTTTTTTTTTTTTGAGCCAGGATCTTATCTTGGTCTGTCTTCCAGGCTAGGGTACAGTGGCATCATCACATAATTGCTCACTGTAGCCTCAAACTCCTGGGTTCAAGTGATCCTACTGCCTCAGCCTCCTGAGGAAACTACATGTGTGCACCACCACATCTGTGTATTGTTTTAAATTTTATTTACATATTCTGCTTAGCAAAGTATCTCAAGAATGGAAGAAAAAGTATCCACTATCCTCAGACCTACTATGAAACTAATTTATAACTTTCATGTGAAAGCTATAACCCAATTATAGCACAAAAATATGGAGAAAAGGAGGAGAGGGGAGGGGAAAGGGGAGGATTATAAAAATGAGTCAAGGTGAGAGTGGTGGTTTCTCTATAGTTAAAAATTCTACCTCTTGAATACTCCATTTATTTCTGTATTTGTTCTATACTTTCCAATATTTCTAGCTTTGCATTCCTTACTTTGTCATATTCTTCTGTGAGTTTATCTCAATTTTCCAATTCCTCTCCTAAGAACAAATGCCAGGTTTGGGACAGTGAAACAGAGACAGGGAGTTTGGTCATAGAGGTAAAATAAGAGACCAAAGCTATAGGAGGGGCGAATCCAAAGTAGTTGGTGTGCTGGGTAATCTCATGTCACTTTCATGGGCCAGGATGCAGAAGTTCAATGCCTAGCAGAGGGCTGGGCACAGGACAGACCTTCTGTAAGCAGTTTCAAATGAAGAAGTGAATGCTTGAACAAAGGAAGGCCATCTAAGACCATTAAAATAATTGGAAAGATAGCTGCAGGAGACAGCATTAGTTTTAACTATTTACTACAAGCCAAACAGTGTATTGAGGAACTCTTTGCACTGCATTGAATCTCATAACTATTTTATGAAACAGCACGTCTTCCCTGTGTGTAAATAAAGACACCACATGCCCCACTTTCAGCAGGAGAGCCAGACTGATGGACTTAATCCATAGTATAGGTGCAGTTGAGAGGTCTCGGGGAGGCTGTAATCCACCATTCAGTGTTCTGTTTAAGAGTATGAATGATCTATGACTGGAAGCTACAGTCAGGTGCAGGAATTCCAGAGTGGGAAGCAAAGTGTCCAATGTCTCAAACTGCATCAGGCGCTCACTGTTCCCAAGGAGGGATTAAGACCACAGGTCTCGTGAGTAGACAGGGTTGGGATAGCCCAACATGCAAAAATGATCATATTACAGCCTATAAGCAATTCAGAGGCAAACAAATGAAGCCTGTCTCACCTTATACTCTAGGGGTTTGTGTGAATGAGGGGAGCAGAAGCTATAGTTGAAACTCAAATCACCAGCAGCAAGGAATTTTTATTCCCACTCCCCAGACCATTAGCCATCTAGTTTTTGGCAAACAGCCTTCCTTGACCTCAGTTTTTTGGTTTCGTCATCTGTACAGTAGGAATGTCAAATATTAGGGTACATGACAGAAGGAATTTTATTAGATTTCACAAGCAGAGGTGAAGTCATAGATCCACCCAGTGCCTCTGATATCACCCCCCAGCCCGATCAAAGCAGCACAGTTAACACTTCAAATAAACAATCCAATTTGGCTTCTCACAATCTTTAAAATAAAGTATAACCTCTTGTTTATTCAATGCTCTTACATTTTTATCCAGTGATGAGACAAGTAAGACAGTCCCTGAAATACTTTTCTAATTCTTGGAGAGAATGATGTGAAAGTTTGGGTGAGTATGACTGTGGGGTGGGGATGAAAGATGGAGAGAGAAGAATGAACATTTCTCAGGTTTATTAAAAATTTAAAATTAAGAGTAAACCCATTTTAATACACCAGGAAGATTCTATGGAATTCTTTCTCTCTCTCTGTTTTCCTCTTAGAGAAAAAAAAAAAAAATATATATATATATATACACACACATACATATACATAAATATATTTTAAAGTAAATAGGATTAGAGTCAGTTCACTTAATCATTAAGCAGACATCCTCTGTGTAAGTCATTATGAAAGGTGTGAGATACAGAAAAATCAAGAAACATAAAATCTGCATGGATGGTAACAAATGAAGCCCTCCTAGCAATACCGCTAAGTCAAGAAAGTTGAAACCTGCTGGGCTGAATTAGAAAGGACGCTGTGGACTGTGTTTCTTGGAAGTGAAATCATGGGCCATAACATAGTCTGTCTCAAAACTTTCATAGTGACCCATATATCTAAAACAGTTGCTATATTTGCTAGACTCACATACATCCTAGATGTGCTGCAGGCAACTATTAATTCTCTTTTGCTTTTAAGTATCAGCTCGTGAAAACAGAATTACCTTCCAAGTACTTGCTTTTACAGAAAGTTGTTTATTTCGTTTGTTTATTATTGCATGAAGCCTACCTGCAGGGTTTGGGGCTGTGTGTAATTTTAGAAAAGAAATTTTTGGTGTCTTCATATCCAAAGGTATTTTCACTGACCCATTAATGTTGGGCATGCTTTCTGAGAGGTCTTCCAAGGACTGAAGTATGTTTGTTTTTGTCAGAGCAGAGATAATTAGCCCTCCTAGGAATGAAAGCCATGACTTGGGTTCCTAAGTGAAACTGTCAGAAATTGCTTCCAGGGTCAGACCCACAGTTTAGAAACCCTCCAAACCTGGTTGCTGAAAGTGGAATTGAGACATTTTGCATAACAACCTGATCTATTCCCTTGAATCAGGCCAAAAACATGGTGTCATTCTCTGGGTACCTTTGGTTTTCCTTACTACTCTGTAGGAAACTCTCCTTTGTGAAACACTCAGCCATCCCCTGGGCTGCTCCTATTTCCTGGGGTATGCCCTAGCTTCCTCGTCTGGTTCCCTCCACCTTTACAGTTTCTATTTAACTTTTCTCCTTATCTCAAATTTTCACCTCTGCTTAGCGCATCCTTGACAAAGTATGGCAGTTCCAATAATTTGATCTGAATGTGAAGGAAGACTTGGAGAAATGGAAAAAGTAGGTTATTTTGCCATCATTACTTTCCTGCTCATAATTTCTAGTTTCATAGGTAGAATAGTAAACAAAATAATCTTTATGTTTGCATATGGTTTTACAGAGTTTCAAAATGCTATTTTAATTAAAGGTATACAAATAACTTATTTTGCCAGAGAATATATAACTATGATATGGTATGAACACTACACCTATGCCTAGTGATTTGGAGTTTTTATTGTATTTACAGAAAATGTACATAAACTCTAAGTAACGTGCTATTGTTATAAGACGGAGAGATGGAATCTGGACAAATGGTCTTGGCGATGATGACTAAAAATGCTGTTAAAATCTAAGTTTTTTAAAAGTTCACTTTAATACAGGCGGTTGCGAGCATTCAACTCAAAACAACAATCTTTGTTTAAAGAATTTAAGACAATGTCTGTTAGAAAATCAGTATATGCTTTAAATAAGTGGTTCCCTTCAATACATATATGTGTTTACAGGTATATGTGTGTGCGTGTGTATACACATGTAAATAAATAATCTTTAAGTCAATGGGGTAAATTCTACGTGTATAAGCTGATCCTTATCCTCTTCTTTTAATTTTTCCACCTCACATTTATTTTGCTATTTAATTGATCCATCACCATTCTTTGCATGTACTTTTCCAGTTTGGGGAAAAATAGTAAAATTATATCATGTGTAGTCCTTCTTAAAAAGACTGAATAGTCTGGTGAAAACAAACACTAAGTAAATGGGTAATGGGGTGAATCTGAGAGTAAAGCACTTTTAGTAAATTCAGCCTGTAGAGATATTTGAGTAACACTTTGCTATCTTTGCTAACATGCTAATGGATGGGCTAGAGGAACATTAATGAGCTTAGGCTATTAAATTAGTTCTTTTTTCTTGTTAAATATCCAAAAGAGAAAGATGGTCCACTTCACTACC
Organism: Arctocebus calabarensis; assembly: GCA_963573935.1. NCBI lineage: Eukaryota > Metazoa > Chordata > Mammalia > Primates > Lorisidae > Arctocebus > Arctocebus calabarensis. The sequence goes on from CAUYON010149092.1 coordinate 64,332, forward strand.
AAAAAAATAAAAAGTTTTCATTTTTGTGCATTAGAAGTATGATGCATATTTTCTTTCTAATTTAATTTCTAACCATTAAGACTCAATTCTATAAATGACCCACTGAATTACTTGGAGAGATTAGGAAACTATAAACTGAATGTCATTTGAATTTGGCTGGCTAGACACCATGATGTTATATAGCGTAATTCAAATGTAACATCATATTTTTATGAGGCCACCAAGATAAGCCCAGTGACTTCTGTGAATAATTACCAAGGACAGCCTCAAATAGCATATAACAACTGATCTTGTCTCTGGTCACTGTTTCTATTAATATCATATTGGTCAATATCGCCAGCTACTGTGATTTGAACTTTTGTGTAAATTGTCAATTTCATTCTCAGAATCATAGAAAAAGTTGCTTTTGGTTTGTGGGCTAAGTGAAAAGGATTACAGTGCTAATGAGCCAGATCTGTACAAGTGAGAAGATAATAATCTCCTCATAATTAGAACTCTCTTTTCAGACTAAATGTTGGTCATGAGTTTTTCAAAAGAAGAAAAATCATTTCATTATTTGGTTAAAAGAACATATGTAAATAAATACTGAAAAGCTTACTGTAAAGGGGGAATTGAAATGACCTGGGGTTGTATACACAAACATGTACAATGTTGGAACCTTACCCTGATTTTCTGGTCAAAAGAATGATTGTTCTTTTCTATGTGGTTTAGATGGCAGTAGTTTAGATATGTAGTCTAGATACGTAGTAGAAATGTTGTGTGTTCAAGCAGTAGCTGATGTTCACAGCATAAAAATATCACTTTCAGTCTTTCTCAAGTGTGCTCTCTAAGAAGCAAAGCTAGCATGCCCATTGTATAGATGGAGAAATGGAACATAGACAGCTTGCCCAAGGTTTAAAGAAATTACTGAACTGAATTAGAAATCGATAATGTCATCTCCCATCCAATATGTAGACTATAAGCGGCAATGGTAACAACAGTGATGAGGGAACACATTAAGAAGAGAAAACAATTCATCAACTTTGGCTGTACTAAGTTTATGAGTAGATTTTGCTTACAGGTCAAAACACATAAAAGCACGTATATGTATGGTTGTGGGTGGATCCTCAGATCTGCCTAGAATATGATGACATATTACTCAATAGAAGCATGCAATTCTCTCAGTGTTTTGGGGGTCTTTCTTCTGATTTCTCCTGGCTGTTAAGGTCTGCTGGGTTCCCTGTGTCTCTGTAACCTGACCTTTTTGAGGTTGAAGGCCAACACTGTTTAGAAGGCAAATGAGGTTCAAGCTAAAAGGAAGGACAGTGAAGGCAGAGGATGTGAGCTCTCTTGTGCAATCCTGTGGAAGGTGGAACACAGCAAAGGATCACTCCAAGTAAAGCTGGGGACCCTGGTGGAGATGCCTCTCAGATGTTGCAGCCATGTTTACTCACTTCTTGAGGGTTTCAGGGAAACTAAAGTTCAAAAGGTAAGGAGGACATCACTATTCATATTCTCAGTTCTTCACCATGATACAACGGTAAGATAGCTGGGGAAAGTGCAGTCTTATTATCCGCACTTTAGGCATCTTAAAAAAGTGGCCCTTAATGATGTGGCTGTCCCCAAGATAACAAAATTGGTTTGGGTGAGGGATGGACTTGTGATTTCTATTTCATGACCCCTGGTTCAGGATTGGTAATGCATTTGTCCAACACCCAACCCTTCAAAAAGAAAACAGGAAAAACACTCCTGTCTTGTTTTACACAGTCTGTGATAGATGTTACTGATAAAGTTGAACATATCCAGGAAATGTATCAAAGTGTGACACTTTAAGGCAAAGACTTTGGTCATGCTAGCTGTTGTTTCTGAGGCCAATATAACAATATGAATGTACTGATATGGAGATTATATTTCATCATGAATAGAGTTTGGTGACTCTCAAGAGAGGAATTTCATCAGTTCTAACAGCTCAGTGATTATATTATATTTTAAACAGTCTTCATCACTATTTATTACTTCTTTGGCCTCCTCTGGTCACTTCAAATCAAAAATAAAAGTTGTGAAAAAGAAATAAACTGTTATATATTTATAGGTTAATTAATGAAAAAGACCTCTAGAAAATCTTTAAATTTTTGCAGATAAACTGCATTAATCCTACATCAACCTATTTTCAATGTATTAATTTTATTGTGAAGTTCAAATCTTATGCTGATATTTAAATGCCTACAAAAATATCTTCATCTTTCCATATGTCCCACCCAAATCTACCCTCAAATAAGCTATAAGGCAAGTCTCTTGGGGCTTATGGGTCACTTTTATCTCCATGATACCCTTCTTCAACACGTGCTAAATCTGCCCTTCTCCCAATTTCCCAATAAACAATCCACACAGATGAGACAAAAGCATTTCATCCTTTCCATGTGGAGCTTGGTGGTTATTCCAGCATTGAAAATAGAGACAAGATGTAGAAAATACAAAAACATCAGTGAGTAGACATGTAAACCAGCTTTCCATGGAGAAGTTGAAAATGGCATGTATAAGTTGTTCCTTCTGTCTCTCTACTCAACCAGGATTAAAATTTTGGAATTTAAAATCCTCCAGCCTTGTCAGAAAGACAACC